>LSSN01005090.1:0-14706 GCA_001970855.1 Smittium culicis | reverse complement strand
CGAGTTGATAAAATGGGAACATATAGGATCCGTGTCTATGGTCAAATCAATTGAGAAACTCCCAGAAACGCATTCGCAGCCAGAATACACATTGTTTATCAATTGGATCTCAGGAATGTGATTTTTGCCACCCAAATTTAATCCCTCTACATTATGAATCCACAAAGTTTCTGAGCTGTCCTCGTCGCTTGCCTCGACAGTAGAAGTGGCTCTATCAGCTATAAACGCGCCCGAGGACAGAGTTCCGATTGATTCGCTCGTGCTCTCACAAACGCTACCCGTTTTATAGCCCAAAAAATCTCGATGGACATCCGTCTCAACATACTCTTTTTGGTAGAAAAATGGAATACTTTCGGTCCTTAAGCTGGGTGTATGCTGAAAAGTATCGCCACATGCTCTGGATTTCATGGAAAACATAGACAGTTTTTCTTTAATATAACCAAACGTAACCTTCTTGCTACCGGCTTTAGGAATCCTAATCCCGAGGCCTGTACCATCGCTGCTATTGCTGTTAGTGCGCTTTTTGAAGCTCTTGAAAAAGTCCATAAATGTGTATATTTTTAGAAACATAATAAATAATATCTATAAAATACCGAAATGGGAATAAATAGGGGCTTGTTTAAAATGTGTACAACAACAAGTAAAAGTCCAATTATAATATCACAAATAATGTTAGTATATAAGTATATCAGATAGTTTAGCGCTGTAAAGACTTGAAGGAAGGATTATGAGCGACTCTTTATAAAATTTATGTTGTATAATTACAAAATACTCCAAAATATATAGATATTCAATTTCTTGGCTGAAGAATAAAACCGTGAAAAGCCACATCTGTGATAAGCCATCCCTTTTATATCTAATGGAAAACGCGATTACTCACTTTCTAACCTCTCTTGAAATTTCATACACACGCGCATATTATTTCTTAGCTTTATCATTATCCTGAACGCGTATTTGAGATCGTGGCCACGGGTTGGCTAGATTCACAACACTATCATTCCTGAATACGGCTGAATTCTTTAATGGATAAAATAAATCAAAGCTTGGGTATTGTTGGCTATATCTGAGTCGAAAGCATTTTTTTATTTAATTCTGCTTAAGTATGTACGTGGGGGTGGATAAATTCAATGGTGTGTAATTCTGTGCCGCTATAGCACCTTTTTACTCGAAAAGAGATATACTTTATATTCAATTCATTGCCATTCTTTAAAGTCGAATATATTAATTTTAATTGAAATTACAATTGCAATTGCAATTGCAATTTAATACAGCCTATATTCTATTTCCTCCAATAAGGTCGAGTCTCTTAGGTCTATTTTACATACCGATTTACTAAGATTTTATATTTTTATTTTTATACCACTTTACTATTTTATGTAATGTATATATCCCAATTGTTTTTAAATCCAGCATTTATCCAAAGCAGAATAAATATCAAGATTATTAGCTTAGATTGAATTCTCCGCATTTTAGAAGCATTTTTTAATTGTGATTTCTCTGGGTTACTATTATTCAGTAATTGTATCTTTTTATATAAATTCCATTGTTTCATTGGAATATAGTTGTTTTATTACCATTGCACTATTCTTATAGCTTCAATGAAATTTTGCTGGCAGATACACTGCTATTCTGGTATATAGAAATGTATGCAGTAGACGTGATCTCTTTATAGTTGCGTTTTATCCAAAATACGCACTAGTCTTCCTGTTTAAACATTATTTGAATCTAGAGTAGAAATACCTATGGTAGAATTGGAGATGGATTAGTGCATCTTTATGGCCTATTATTATGACCCAATCGGCTTACTGATGATATTAGGTTGCTAGTCTAATCGATATTTACAAAATTTATTTAGATATATTTTCTGATTAACATTTACAAATTTTGTAATCAGTCTTATTTTCTGATTAGCATATAAAAAATTTATATACTGTCTTATTTTTACTATAATGGAGTGTCGGTGCGTCAATAAATCGCAATATTTTTATTCATAGTATTAAGCGGGAAAAAATCGAGTATTTGTTGCCTTGAGATTCCGTTTAAATTTTGAATGCTATTTTAAAGGAATTAGAAGGTCAATTTTGTCAATATTTTTAATGATAAAAAGCGCTTATTGTTAAACATAAAAGTATAAAATTGATTGCATTTAATTTTTTATTTAAATACAAGGATAATATTTAAGAAATTGTATTTTTTAATGGTCACATGTGCGTGTTGAGATGTTTTCAGTAACTATAATCATATATTGGATTTTACATATCTTAAGGACTTTTTTTATGAGGCTCTTTATGAAGAGTGCGCTATAAGGAATAAAGAGTAAAGTGAAAATTTTTTTATATTCCATCACTAGTTATAAATAATTAGCTGAATATATTTACCAAATATGTGGAAAAATGAAGGTTCACTATCTATAAATTAAATAGGTTTATTAAAACAAAATACCCTGGCCAATGCTATTATTCCTAAATATAGAACTATCTTCATTCATAATCACCGATACTCTTAAGCAGGTGACTTTTCATATTTAAGTGTTTTATAGATATGAACTTGATATGATTCGGGTTTACTTGATTTTAATAAAAGCGAATCGTGTGTGAAATTATTAGAGAAAAAGAATCGTGATGATGAGGGTTTTTTGAATGAGCTTGGTATTATTAGATAGAAAATTTAAGTGTAAATATCAATGGTTTGGTATTAAGACAGTTTTAAATTTTAAACTTCATTGATAAAATAATTTTTAAAATTAATTTGTTGGATGTTTGAAGTTTATAAAATTATATATATCGTAAATTAGTAAACTCTAGAACTGGGTCTTTTATTTTAATTTTAATTATTTAATAGAACTGGATCCTTTATCCAGAATGTTCGATTTTGAATTAACTTATGGCATTGATTGGCAGCGCTGAGTTTGCCTAGATCAGTGCTGTTTATGGAACTTTCCAATGATGAAGCTGGTAAGAATTGAGAAGAGACTTTTGTGCTCCATTTGAACGCACTTCTGGCGAATAGATCATCAAGGATAATTCCAAACAGAGCTCAGTGCTTCTATTGGTTAGGGCCCTGATCTAAAGTTTATATATAATTATATTTTGTCTCAGAAAGTTTGTTAAACAATAAAGTTGAAATTAAAAATTATTCGATTTAAATTCAGGCAAATTGTTTTGGTTAATAAAAGCAAGGTTGGAATTTTTTTATTTCAGATGGATATATTACTGTTTGAAGCGTTTAAATTTTAGTATATATTTGATTCTTCTTTTAGACTTCAAATCTTTTCTAATTCTAATTTGAGAATCCAAAGCTTAGTATTATAAACTAATTTCTATTTCGAGAATCCAAAGCTTTGATTTATTATTTTATTTTTCTTCTTGGAGGCTTCATCGCTCAATTTAAATTATTATTTCTATTTCGAGAATCCAAAGCTTAATATTATATACTTATTTCTATTTCGAGAATCATAAGCTTAATATTATATACTTATTTCTATTTCGAGAATAAATTTTTATTTTAATTTTGCATTATTTTCATATTTTTTCGATAGTAATACACTTATTGTAGAATCATAGAACCTTATTATAAATTTAACCACTTAAATTCTTCAACCAATTATCATCTATCTGAAATATATTTATTTAACTATTTCACTACAGCCAGAACAAACTTATAAAAAAAATTTTTTGATCTAAATCTATTCGAACAAAAATCGAGGGTTTAAAAAAATTACACCCACATTGCTCGATTTAAAACTGTAATGTTCCAAGCCATACCTTGCCTCGAAATACATGGATTTTTATTTACAAAATATTCTTTTCAATTAATTAGCAGGTTATAAAATTAGAATTTCTGGCTATATACACGAAAATCATTCCTAGGAGAATGGAAGACCTTGTGAATTACTTGAAAAACGAAATATCTTTAGATGCTTTTATAGGTGCACTTCACAACCATTATTATCGCCTGTTTTTAATTCCCAAGTTTCATTTCTCAATTTCCCAAATACTTTCTATTATCGGCTTGATTTCCAAGTTTTAAATATAGTGTCTTTCCTTTATTAATTGATTTTTATTATTATTCTTTCTCTAATTGTATTTGTTATATTTTAGGCTGCACTTTATCTCAACTTTGGGATTATGCTAAAGATTATTATATTCACAAAAAAGATTCAGTTTTAGAATCGCTAAATGAATCTAATACTTCGTTACCTGCCTTAGATTCCATTAAAGATGTTAATCAGGATTCTGTATATCAAATAAACTGGAAAAAATCTTTATGGCCCACTATTCTTCAGATCCCTGACATATATATTTCTCAAAGCAGTAAAATTTTACACGACAATCGCATCAATAAAACTAGAACAACTCTTAAATTATCGAATACCTATAATTTCAATGACCTCGATGAAAAAAGTATCATTGTTAAATCTTCAACCCAATCAATCTTTTTTGCTTTTTTTGGTAAAACTGAGGTACTTAATAGTTTTATTTTCATCCTTATTATTTCATGAAGAAAAATTTTTTCTTTAATTCGTTTTTCAGTCCAATTTACTCTATAGATCTAGTTTATAAACTTTACAATTGATTTAACTTTTAATATTTTTCGCTTAAATAGGGAAATAATTATATACTTAATAGCAAAGCTGCTTTTGCTCTTCTAATTGTCATATCCCGATTCAGGAAAACTGGAATTACCCAGGCTGACTTAGGACACAAAACTAAAATTGATCCAAGATCTGTATTTCACTACATAAAGGTTCTAGAGACCCATAGCTTAGTGTAATTTTACTTATCAATATTTATCATAAAAAACTCCTCTTATTTTTTTTTTCTAAATCGCTAAATACATTCTTTCATATATTCTATTATTTCTCATAGTTTAACTTTTTTTTATTACCTTTTTATTTTAGAAAAAAAATTCAAATTTTTATAGACGGCTTCAATACAAACCTCATTTTTTTAAATTCAAGCAAGAAAACTGAAATTCGAGTAGAACGCGAATTCTTTGTCCAAAGTCAGGCAAATTTATTGAACATTGAAAAGAAAAATTTCCTAAATAAAGACAATTTTAATGATGAGATTAAAGACTTAAAGTCAAGCAGATTATCAACCTCATCTAAAAATACCAAAGATCCTAATAACGTAGAAGAGCTCTTGTTTTTATCGCGCATTAAAGACTTAGTTATTGACGCTCTACAAAAAGCCCCAAATAACATCATGCTTGCTGAAGATCTGGTTGAAATGATAGGACTTGAGCCAGGAATAAACTGGCAGCGCTCATTCTTTAATCGCCAAATACGAAGCTTAGAAACCAATGGTCAAATTGAAAATTTAAAAGCAAGAGTTCCAAGAACGGACAACATAATGCCCTTATCACCAAGAGCTAAACTAAATGTTTCTAAGAGATGTATTCGCTTAATTGACCCCAATCTTTTATCCGGTTCTATAGAATCTAACACTTCTAAAAATAATAATCTTTTAACGTTTGACACTGAAAGTCAAAACCCCTCTTTTCCAGAAAATTTTTCTGAAAGTCAATCATTTGACCAAAATAACTACGATTACGATAATTACATGGATCCCGACAACCAGTATATGTTTTCTGTATTAAATAACTGTAACCGTGGATTATTATATATTTTACCCCCTGATGTTCAGATTGCATACTTAGTGTTTATGTCAGGAAAAAATGGAATAAAAACAAAAAGTATCACTTATTTATTTAACCACTTAAGCCATAAATATGTCTCTAGAACAATATTAAAAAAATTTATTGAATGCAAAAAAACCAAACCTCTTGTAAAGTTCATATACGAAAATATTGGAAGAGAGTCCAGCAAACGCTATTTTGCAACTGATGAGCTAATTAAAAACCACAAGCTAATTTTCCCACCCTCTTTAATTTCAACTCATAAATTAGATTCTTCTTTAAGCAACTATAATATTTTTAACCAAACTCCTTCTGAAAAATCAAACTCAATTAAAGATTCTGTGTTCTATATTCCACCCAACCAGCCCGATGATTCTGAAAGCACTGATCTTGCAAAAATAGAACCTACAGCTAATAGCATCAACTCTATTAGCACTTCTGGAATAGATAAAGATGTTTGGGAGGTCTTTTCTTACAGCTACTTGCTAAAGTCTATAAATTCCGGATGTAGGATATCAATAGTTAAATTGATAAGAGAACAAACCGTAATTGATATTTTAGAATCGCAAAAAATTATTGAAATTTCTCAAAGCTTTATGGGCTTTTTAGAGATGTCCATCCCACAGTATCAAAGCAAGCTGATTTTAGGTTTGGTAGATACAGATATAAAATTCCCCAATTCTGAAGAAAAATCTTCTCCTAGCAAGTTGTTTGACCCAAAAACTCGATTTGATTTTGATTTGAACTTGCTTGCTAAATCAGCTTCAAGTTTAACCCACAAAAGCTATAAAATCTGCAAGAAAACTTTGAATAAAACTTTCCTTGAACTAGAATCTTATGGGTATGGAAAATGTAGATTTTTTTTTGTTGACCCTGAAGCGATAAATTCAAATTCGTTTAAACCTAGATATTTCCCTAACGAAATGTATGACAAAGACCAAATTATAAACAAAGCTATTTTCGATAAGAAGAAAAATGTAAACTTAGTAACTAGAACTATCCTCATACATAGATCAATCGATCCCGAAAGCGAGATAGTTGAGAATTATATTAAAAGCTCTAAATCTCCACAAGCACAACATTATAATTTTAAAAACTTAAAGAAAAATTCCTTTCTTCCAAATTCGTTCACTGTTGAAAGGCCTAAAAATCGTAGCAACAACATTACTTTAAAAGATATTCGATCACAAAGCGCGTCTAATAAAAAGCCGTTTAGCTCACAAAACGATCTGTTACCTAAAGTCTCGCAATCAAACGATAAAAGGGGGGTGAAGAGATTATTTTCTAGCTATCTTGATGACAAAGAAACTGAGAAGAGTATATCAGGTTCTGATAGTCAGCAACCTAAAAAGAAACCCAATCACTTGGACTTAGACTCTATAAATCATAGCAATATCGATCCATTTACTGACAGTTATGATCAATTTAATCCCGAAAAGAATGAAAATTCACCTTCTTACTTATTAAATATCCAGAAAGTCATAGCTTCAAATGAAGAAAAAATATCTGCTTACCACGATTTGACTGTAGAATTTATGTATCGCCCATCAAGGATGGCTCTAACAAAAGAAATTCATGAATTTTTGATCAAAACGATATTCCAAACAGGAAAAACGTCTTCAAAATCTTTCTCATTTGGTAGATTTGGTGTTAGCCAAATATTACAATCCTTTCCTTTAAGCTTTATTTTTAAATTAGTGAAATGGAAAAAAGTCACTGGGGTTTTACACGAATATTTGGATGGAAAGTTTGATAGTTTCGTTAATAAAAGTCGCCAATCATCGCCTATTATTGATAACAGCGAAAATGATCAAAGTCAGGGAAATAAAATTATCACACTTAGTGACAGATTAGATACTCCGTTAGGTAGCTTACCTATTTCCATTTTAAAAGTTGTTTTAAATGATGCTTACAAGATTCGACGTGCTATTCGCCCCATCATCGGTGTATTGATCCGCCTTGAGCTATTAAGACCGCTAAAAAAAGCAGAGCTAATAGATTGTAATGAAATCCCTGAATCAATTTTATCTTTAGCGTATGGCCAGAATGAACAGTTTGATTTTTTAATATCAAAAAACTCAGATCCGTCATATGTTAAAGGCAGTAAAGCTAGTGAAAAATCAAACGGAAATGACCCCAAAAAAGATACCAGAGATATTAAAAGCATATTCAATATAAGCTGGGAAAATTTGTTTGAATTATACCCTGGTTATCAGTTAATGTCAACTGTAGGTATAAGAGATTATCGGGAACCATTTATTCTTCCACCATATATTGAAAATAGATTTTATAGCCTATTAGACAAATCAAATCTAGATAGATTTTGGTTAGATATAAAATCTATGTCTTTAAACCCTCAATTTACTCTAAAGGACCTTCCCTCTAACCCAGTAACTGGAGATAAACATTTTTTACATCCATTAGACAGCATTGGTAAAAAATCTAGCAGTGACCCCATAAGCTCGAGTAACAACTTGAATATCATTCCTTTAAGCAAAGACTCAAAAGACCCTCTTTTTAGTATCAACCAAGAATATCAATGGAACGTAAATATAAACAAATTGTCGTTTTCTCAAAAAACTGTTCTAAATAGCTATATAGATTTTGCAAACAAAGTTACTCCAATTAAAGATGAAAAACTATTGGAATTAATATCTAAGCAGAATTATTTAGAATTATCAGCTGCAAAATCTTATTACCAAAAATATGAATTAGAATGGCTAACCAGGAAAAGAAATCTAAACTTAAGCTCGATTAAAGATGCAGATATGGTAAATTTAAGAAAAAAGAGGAAGGTGCTCAACAGTGGCTCTTCGTCGCTTTCATCTAAACCTAAAAAAAACGCAGCTGAATTAAAGAAAATGTTAAGAGTAATTAATCTTAAGGAGAAAATTGTTCTTAACAAATATATTGACTCATTCAAGCTACATAACGACATTGAAAAATATCGCAAGCGATACGGTAACTTTAGTGTATATGAACCATACGCTGATACAGTCGATACCCACCACTACTTTGAATTTGAAAACAACCTAAAAATGTTTGATTATTTAAAATCTAAAGATTTTAAAGAGTTCAGGAAGAAAGATTTTCTTAAGTATCCCGCCTCTTATATTCTATACCATGCTTACCTATCTTCTAAACACAATGACATAGGAAAATACATGGATATTTACAGAAGCTATAAAAATGAAATTGTCGTTAACTATATCACTGAAATGGCTAAAGTCAACGATGGTTGTGTTCCCCGTAAAACGAATGGTTTTGATCATATTTTTAACCTATATAAAAACGAACACTCAAAAAATTTTGAATACTTTAAAAATTTCTACGAAAACTCCCTAAAAACCGATCCTAGTCCTATTAAAAATAATACTTCTCTTAGCTCTGGTATTGAAAACCCTATTAGTTATAAGAATTTGTCCGAATATCTAATAAACTACGAGATGTGTATAAAACTAGGTCATATGCTGACAAAGATTTTTTCGAGAAGGGCTAGAAGAAATGCTGACAATATTTTCAATGTTAGACGTGATCATTTTCTAAACAAATGGTCAACTTTAGATTCTAACCGCCTTTTAGTGTCTGTTTCCATTCTTAATTGGTTAAATAAATCACATTCTCTTCCTCTACACTGGAACTTGGTTCAATTATCCTTCAAGTATGACATTAGTTTTTTCAACACTTCACGTCTTAAATTTATTTTTTCTCGATTAATGAAGAAGCCTAAAAATACCGAGTATTTCAACAGAATTGAATTGATTTATAGTAAAATTAGGCCACATATTTCTAAAACTGGTTTTCTTTTGAATTTAGACGATATTTTTCGATCATACACCACTTCTAATTATACTGATAGAACTATTTTCCAAAACTACAGTACCACCAGTAGTAATTCGCTTTTTGATCAAGAAATAGAAGATAACTCCAACAACTCTATCAAAGAAAAAAGCCAAAACGGCGAATACGAAGCTCTTAATTCCAATAAAACTAACAGCGAACTAGAAATAATTCAAAAAATAGACCTGTTTAAGGAAACAAATTTTACTGTTGGGCTTATTTTTTATTTTGGAATTCCTTTCCTTATGGATGCTTTGGGCTTAAGTCATGATAGCATTGAGATTGATAACTCTGGTTTGTCCATCAATAGTGGGCCAGATATTTTATCTAATGAAATTAGATCTACTCAAAGCAGTTTAAACATAATCTTACCAAGTTCAATAGACTTACTCTTCAGAAATTACATAATACATACACCATCAGATTCGATGGCTATTTCAAAAACAGAGTTACAAGGTAGGTCCTTACTTTCAAAAAATGCAGTAAACTCATCGAAAGACGATTTCATTTCTGATACTGAGCTTATAATCTCTGACGATGAGTTCAACCATCTCACTGACTTTAAATCGCGTAACTCATTCCAAAACTCTTTCTACGAAGACTACGTTAACGATCAAGCCTCATTAAAAAAGCATATGAGCGAATCTTACCTCTTTATGCAAAACCTAAGGATGCCATGGTTATCAACCCTTAACTATCCAACAGACCATTCAGTTATCCATAAAATAGACACTATTAAAATCAAAAAAAACTTTAAAAATATGCCTTACAATTTAAAGATTTTAGCTATAAATCGTTTACAGCTGTTTTGGGTTAGCTTGGGGGGATACTTAGACTATCATCAAGACAAAGACGAATGCATTTTCAATAATGAGATTTCTGATTTATATACAAACTTCTCAACATACAAAGCTGGTATTAAAAATGTCAATTACCTGGAAAATTTTGAAAGTATTCAACTGGCTCCGTATTCATTATATTCCATATCAAATAACTATGAAAGGCTGCGTGGAATGTATCCATTAAAACAAAATTGTTTTCAGCTGTTTTATTATTTTATGGAGACTTTCGAAAACTTCAATTTTTTTTGTAAAAATTATATTAAGGAACTTGAATGCACCATTGACTTTATAAATTCTAACAGAGACGAAGAAATCAATGTAATTGAAAATACTACACATAACCTAGAAGGAGACTTTTATGATACTGAAATCAAAGATAATCCACATTTTATTAATATGACGAGCTTTTCTTCAAAAAAACTTACTTTGCCGTATAAAATTGATTCTTACTTACGAAGAAATATTCTTCAACAAATTATTTTCAAATTAATACTAACTTCAGATAACATATATAATTCGGAATACTTTTATAACCTCATTCTACACAATTCAGGAAGAAAATTCTTCCTGCATATTGAAAATTCTAACAAAAGTAAAGACAGCGTAGATTCATTTGATGATTACTCTAGTTCTTCATTTGAAAATGCCGATTTTGATAGCTTTTATGTACCTTTTAATAACAATCTAGCTGTTAAAATAATAGATAGAAACATTACTCCTTGCTCTGATGATAAAGAATCATTAAAGCTATCTCAGAAAGAAACTGAAAGTAATTTACTTACTTTCACCATAGTTTTAAAATTTTTCAACAAAATTGGAATTTTAACTAAGTCAAGGCGTAGCGATAATTTGGCTAAAAATGATACAGACGCTCAGTATTTATCCAGAATTAATGAAATGTCTTTTGATCATATGAATATTATTGGAAATACTAATACTAAAAAATCCTTAGAAATTAGCGATGAGTTTGGTTCTACTGGGTCTACAGAAATAACAACCTCGGAAGAACAAAATATCGATACAAGTCAAAAATCACAAAATGACGTATTTGTTTTAATTGACGACAAGAAAACAGATTCTGATGGAGAGAATGGTCTTAATTTTACAAATGTTCGAGAGAACGGTACTTTAAGTAAACGAAGTAAAGTATCATCTAATTTTACAGGTGACCAAAATAAAAAATTCTCCATAAGATCCGTATCTTTAACTGAGAGATATGTGAATAATTTAAAACCTAAATTTGCATCCGAATTCTTCTTGCAGCAAGCCTCCTTTGTAATTCCAAAATTGGAGTTTGCTTTTAAAAACATGAATCTTACAAAAAATCACAGTAAAAATCTTACTACAATTAACGGCAAAAATTCACAGAAATACTTGAATCCAAGCAATAAAAACTTGATACCTAGCTCTTTAAACAGCCTTTCAACAACTCGCGAACTAAAAAATTACAATGTAAACGAATCAAGTCATGATTTTAATAATGCAAAAAATAATAGTTTGATAATCCTAAATAAGGATACTTCTTCTGGAGAGTTTGCATACCTTGTAGAATACGCATCTCAGCGAAAAATTTCATTTGATGTTCCTTTTAATAACCAAATAAGTTTGATAAGTCGCTATAGCGGGTTCTGGAGGAACTTATTTTCATCTCAATCAAAAAACGAGGTTTATGCATCCCCACTATACAGCAACTGCGAAAGTAATGTTAATGAATCTGATAATACAACAATTATAAAATACACAGTAACTTTTCCATCAATTAATTCCCCAACTACAAAAAAAATTAGTCAGAACCTATTTTTTTCACTTGTTCAATTCGTTTCAAGAGCCATTTTTGAATCAGGTCCATTAGGATGTACACTTTTAGATATCAAATTATGTGTACTAATGCGTTACCATCCTCCTCTACTGCTACCAAACGACCAACACATTAGACTAGCTGTTGACTACCTAGACTTAAACAATTTACTTGACGACCGCGAAAAATATTCAAAAATGATTCAAGAGTCTTTGGAAATTTTTTTGGAACCAAGTGAAAATGAATACATGTTAGATACAGAGAGCATTAAATATATTTATAGAGTAGGAGCAAGAGAAACTAGGTATGCCTCCGTAATATACGTATCATTTTGGTCTATCGGTGTTCCAAACGGAAAATCTTTGATTTCTAAGGAAGAGGCACTATCATTAAATGCAAATTCTATTGCTAATAATGATTCTGTAAACAAAAATACTGCAGATTTTAAAATAAGCAGATTATTATATACCACACAGAATGATAACACTGATATTGAAGATAAATTATTACCAAACCCCTCAGATATGAGTGTTTCCAGAAATAATGATGAAGATAAAATGGGAAATACCCAAATTGGTGAATGCTATAAAACTATTCCTGGAAAGATATGGTACGGAATTGATGGCAAATTAAATAAAAATTTTACAAAAGCTATATTAGAATCTGTCATATCAATTATATCTTCGCATCCAGGAGTATATGAATCACATATTTCTAGAAAGTTAGGACTAAACATCTCTAACTCGGAATTGTCTGAAGTTTTAGACTATTTATTATTATATAAAATCATCTATAAAAAGTCCATAGTTCCGTGTAAGAAATACTTGGAACTCACAACTATCCAAAACTCTGTATTTAATCCTAGTTCTAGACAAAAAATTCCTGATAACAATTTCCTAAATTCTGACAGTTTCTTAAAAACTTCTTTATATGATATGCCTTCTAACCACAACACGCCCAAAGATAAAATCCCATCGCTAAAGACAGAATTCCCATCGACCAGAAATATAACTTATAAAAAAAAGCCTGGGTCTGTTCTTTTTAGCAATACCCCATCTTTTAAGTTGGTTGAAAACGAGTCAATCCAGTTAAATTTAATTTATTGTTACTGGACTTCGCCAAAATATCTAGAATTATTTTTAAAACTTGATTTGTAAAGATTTACGAAGCTATATGAGGTGCCATAAACCTTTATTCTAACTATGATAATATTTTTATAAATTTAAAATTACTAAATTTTCAATGATAACTATACTATAAAATATAAACGTATTTACAAAAACCATAAATTTGAAAGATTATTAGGGGAAACAGAAATTTAATTAATGTAATTTTCCTTCTCATCAGCTATAGTTTAGTTTTCATACTATTTTAGTCATTTTTATCGATTAGAGTATAACATCCAGTCAAAAATTATATATAATCTATATATCATATAATGATATCAAGAAAGAAAAGTTAGGATTTTCGTATATATCTCACCCATATATATTTATCATTGTAAATATTAGTACTACTGAAGAAATAAAAACTTCAACAGAAACGGTAAATCTCTGTGCACAAGTCTAGCGTTCAACAGAAATACGGACCTCAGCCATTTAATAGCTTATTGTATGATACCCAGGTTGATCATCCCCACGTTTGGGTATGAGCCTATTTTTTATTAACCCTGTTAGATGCAGGCCCTG
The DNA here is from genome assembly GCA_001970855.1 of Smittium culicis. NCBI lineage: Eukaryota > Fungi > Kickxellomycota > Harpellomycetes > Harpellales > Legeriomycetaceae > Smittium > Smittium culicis. The sequence goes on along the minus strand of LSSN01005090.1, from coordinate 898 downwards.
ACTAGGGGCTCGATGTTCCGAAATAATTCAATATTGTTGGAAAGAGCATAATTCCGTGACTGGTTGTAACTTCAGCCATACAGCCTACTTGAATTAATACCAGTTTAGATATTTCGGTTGGCTTATTGATCCCATTTCCCTTTAGGTACGCAGCCGGTAGACTGGAAGAGGAGTTTATTAGTATTAGAATATTAGATATTTTATACCTTTCACCAACTTGTCTATTTTTTTTGGTTCACTGCATATTTTTTAATTATCGAACCAATAAAATTCGGTTAATAAAAAATAAGCAGGTAAGCAAACATTATTTTCACACACGAGCAAATATTAGTTGTAAATTCTTTTAGAAAAAAAATAGAAAATTAACTTTACTTGCATTCATTTTTTTTTTTGTTAATTTTGAGAAAAATACAATTGAAAAATACAAAATTTAGACTTTTAACTAAAAATTTATAATCATTCAATAATTAAACTGTTATGAGCTGGTTTGGGGTGGGGGGTATTAGAAAAAACATCTTAAATATTGAATAATTGATTTTATTTTTACTTATAATCAAATTCACTATAAAGTTTTTAAAAAAATGTACATAGTGTATCTAACTATAATTATTGGCTAAAAAAAACTAATATAAGTTACAACAGCCATAAAAAATATTGTAGAAAATTAAAAAGAAGTAACTATATAATAGATTTAAATGTATTTAAATTATATTAATCAAATTTTAATATTGATTTCAATTATTACTAACTAGCCCTTGTGAGGATTCGTGTTATTTTATGTGATATACGATATAACGAAAAATCAATTTTTTGATTTTGACTTTCAGTTTTAATTTTTAGTTGAGAGCATTACTTGTCTATAATTTCGAACAATATATTTTCCGATAAAAAATTTTGA
>LSSN01005087.1:0-10015 GCA_001970855.1 Smittium culicis | reverse complement strand
AATTTTCCATCATTACTTCATTAAATAATATTATTAATGTCTAATTTACAAAAACCAATGATTCTGGGAAGTTTTATTTATTATGTTGGTAGTGAAACATGAATATGCCTTCATGATCAATAATAAAGCCACCAATAATTTTAAATATCATCTATATATATAATTTTTTTACCTATGCGAGATATGAATATTTTATGAAAGATAGGCGAATATAAATTTATATTATGCATTTCAATTTAATATAGCATAATTTTTTTATCTTAGTAGAAAAAAAATCAGAGATTCATATGAAATGCTCATATTACAAGAGAAGAAAGGGTTTTTTTTATCAAAGAATCTAAAACATCAGAATCAGCTAAAGTTGAAGTGTCGCCTAATTGATCAACTTCTCGAGAAGCTATTTTTCTTAAGACACGGCGTATAATCTTACCGAACCTTGTTTTTGGGAGATCTTGTACAATAATAACATTTTTTGGAGTAGCAATTGGACCAATTTCTTTACGAACTGTAGAAACGATTGATCTAATTATATCAGGAGTTTCTTTTATACCATCTATTAGTGTAACGAAAGCGCATATGGACTGACCAGTGAGCTCATCATCAATTCCAACAACTGCAGATTCGGCAACAGATTGATTAAGAATTATGGCAGATTCAATTTCAGAAGTAGACATGCGGTGACCAGATACGTTAATTACATCGTCGATACGGCCTCTGATCCAGTAGTATCCGTCTTTATCACGGGTAGCCCCATCGCCGCAGAAGTAATATCCCTTATAGACATTCATACATGTGTTCATATATCTATCATGATCACCCAAGATTGTACGAGCAATTGATGGCCAGGCTCGTTTGATACACAAGACACCAGTAACATCTCCGCCATTTAATTCTTCTCCTGTATTAGGGTCAAGAATAACTGGAACAATTCCAAACATAGGGAACGAAGCAGAACCAGGTTTATTTGTTGTGGCAAATGCAAGTGGTGCGATTAAGTGTGAGCCAGTTTCAGTTTGCCAGTATGTGTCAACAACTGAACATTTATCTTCACCAATTACATCGCTGTACCAGACCCAAGCTTCAGGATTTATTGGTTCTCCTACAGACCCAAGTACTCTCAACGTGCTAAGATCACAAGATTTTGGAAGTTCATCTCCAAGTCTGCGCAAAGCACGGACAACAGTCGGGGCTGTGTAAAATTGAGTAACTTTATGCTCATCAACTGCTTTCCAAAGCCTTGTGCCATCAGGATACGATGGGATTGATTCAAATAAGACGGTAGTTACGCCCAATGCTAATGGTCCATATACACCATACGAATGGCCTGTTATCCATCCGACATCTGCTGTGCAAAACATTACATCTCCTGCAGCCAAATCAAAAGTGTATTTTGATGTCATCGCAGCGCCAAGAAGATACCCTGCTGTGGTGTGTACCATTCCTTTTGGCTTTCCGGTAGAGCCAGATGTGTATAAAATAAAGGAGGGGTCTTCAGAGCCAACGGAGACAGGAGGAATGTAAGATTTTTGGGAAGAAACGGCTTCAGACCAAAGTATATCACGGCCTGGGGTATATTTGACATCTTTTGATCCGGTACGCTCAAAAACAAGAACATTTTTAACGTCTGGACAAGTTTTCAAAGCTTCATCAACTGTAGCCTTTGTTTGAATAATTTTTCCACCTCGATAGCCTTGATCTACAGTTAAAACAAAAGTTGATTTCGAATCTTTGATGCGCTCAGAGAGAGATTGGGCAGAGAAGCCTGCGAAAACCACAGTGTGAACTATGCCTAGACGTGTACAAGCTAGCATTCCGACAACAGCTTCTGGTATTGTAGGCATGTAGATAGCAACGCTATCTCCTTTTTTCAATCCGAAGGATTGGTAAACACCAGCAAGTTTGCAAACTTTTTCAAGTAGTTCTTTGTAAGTTATTGTAGTTTTGTTTCCAGGTTGATCAGGCTCAAAGGATATAGCTATATTTTCGGGGCTAGTCTCCGCCCATCTGTCAACGCAGTTGTATGATATGTTGAGCTCGCCACCTATAAACCATTCTACGTTCCCTTTTTCTAATGAACCGGAATGGACCTTATCGTATGGTTTTGTAAATTCAATCAATTCAGAGGCTCTTTCGGCCCAAAAAATATCGGGTTGATCGACGGATTGTTTATACAAAGCTTCGTATTGCTCAAATGTTGATATTGTTGGAGTGCGGCCAACCGGGTATCGGTCGTTGATTTTTGGAGGATAAAAGTTAATGGTAGTGTCTTGTGTAGATATTTTATTAACCATTTTAAGTCCAGTACAATGAGTTGATATTATTATTTGATTCTGTGGTTAGCAAAAAATATTATATAATGCGTCAGCTTGGATATAAATATGTTTATATTAGGATATATTTCCTTTTATTCTAAAATATTGAATTTATAGTGAGAATAATAATATATTACAAAAAATAATCTATAATTCTAGTAGATCAGAATAAATTGGGTAATTAAAAGCTAAATCTATTATGGGTATCAGCATACAAGGATAATGACATATTTATATAGAAAAAAAGGTATATATCTGGTCTGCTCTAAGAAAAAATAATAGACTAACGCTGGTAATTTGAATATGCATATTTTTGAGTCGATTCAATAAGTAAAGTCTCTTATTCCTAAAAATGATTTTATTTCTAACTCCAAAAATTGTTCTCTGTTATTTTGATTTAAAACGATGATACGGGATTAAAAATTTTTATTCTGATGGATTTTTATTTTACAATCAATCAACTACAGTCTGCAAAATATAATTTATTGATAAAATTTATTTAGTAATATGAAAAATAATGGCTTTTTGGAGCTTTATCGATTTATTTCCTTGCGTGTTACGTAAAATAATGATATAATTTTCTATGTTATGACTTCATATGACCGGATATTTTCGCTAAAATTATTCGGTAATTAATATATTGTATTCCTTGATAATATTTATATATTTCACTACAATATTATGCTTGAAAAAAAAAAAAAAAATTATGAAACGAATTTTTCTCCATTTCTTAAATTGAGATGATGTTATAAAACACGTTTTTTTCAAACTTTTTTTTATATAGCTGCAATTTTTAATCACCTTAGCGTGTTGAAGTTGTGTTAATTGTATTATCCTGGAAGTTTATTTCCTTTTGTTAACATTGACCAAAAACATGTAGATGACGCTATATTATTCTATTGAAACGCAATGTGAAATTTTAAAATTTTTTACATAATATTTTAGTAAAAAGGTGACTTTTACAAGACGGTGCAGTTATTATTTGCTACCGATTTATCTCGAATTTCAATGTTATTTAATAATACTCTACTCTAGTTTCCAACTGTTAATTGATGTGTAAACTGATTTATATTAGAAAAGCTTTAGCTTTAATTTAATCGCCAATTGAATAATACATTTTTCGGAGTGACTGTAAAATTATTATAGTAATGCGCTAGATTTCTTATAAATATTAGCGACTTTTTTAAAATAGAAAAATTCTAGAAATTCTGTTTCATTGAAATTTCAAATTTCAAATCCTCTTATCTAAAATTATCCCGTGAATAGTACAATATTGAATCTAACTATGCTGATAATAAAATTGAGATTATAAGACCTTTATATTGAACTAGTAAATCCTGTTTTTTTTTTATTGACTTAAAGTAAAGCTTAGTAGCGGAAGAGATTATGAAAATATATGTTATTAGATTCAATATTATTATTTTTTTTTAGTTCCCGGATTTATTAGACTCCAAATCCTTGGGTTATTTTAATGTGAAATTTAAACTTTTTGCTTTGATTTTAAGATGTAGGTGTTGTAGCTGTAAGGTTTTTTAGGGTTTGTTCGTTATTTCATATCTATCTAGATTTTTCAAGTACTGGTAAACAAGGATTTTTAACTCGTGCAAACGACATGATACGACACTCGTTATATCATTAGATTACTCAAATTAAGCGAATTTGACATGATAGAATAAATGAGTCGAAGAAAAAAGTTTTAAAATCCTTATCTATTGAATGGTTCAAAGTTGACTTATCTAAAGAACTTCGACTATTTTATATTTGCTATGAAAGTTGTGGATCTGTATATCGGGATTTTACATCATGAGAAAATCTGGGCTAAGAGAGCTTATTGTTGATGCTTAATTTTATTGGACTGAAAATCTTAAAATAGTTATTATCATTGGCAGGATTAGATAGGTATTTCAATTTGATAATTATATTTTTGCAAAAATAAAGCAAATCCTTAATAAGAAACTGATGATTATTCGGTTTAATTCACTTAACCATTTTTGTCCAAACGAACTCTTTTCATAAAGAAATTGAAATTTTTATAGCTGTATTAAATATGGTTTTAACCATTTTCAGCCATGTATACTACTTTTTATCTAACAAAAAAATCCAATTGAATTCAATAAATGTAACTTTAATCCGAAATATATTCAAATATTAGTTTATTGTCGAGTTGTATCTGATAAATTTATTTATTGATATTTAGCGGAAAATCAAATTCGATTCTTTTTTAATCTTCTATAATTGGAAATGAGTTCATAAAAGCGATTATTTATGCAAATTCAAATTATTTGTAATAAATTTTTAAATTTTATACTTAGATGGCTTGTAATTATTTCGCATTATTGCGAATAATTTAGCAATAAAAATTAATATTGATAATCTGTATTTTAGAAATATGAAAGATTCTTTACGAAGAGAGCACTTTTATTCATATCGGATTACAATATATGAAATTTCGTATTTAATTATTATCCAGTAAATATAAATCTAGTACTTTTTTTGGCAAATAATACTTTAAAAATCAAATGGATAATGAAAATGGAAATGGAAATGGAAATGGAAATGGAAATGGAAATGGAAATGGAAATGGAAATGGAAATGGAAATGGAAATGGAAATGCGTTGCCAACTCGGCCTACAATTATTTTAACTTTAAAATAATCGGTCCAATAATAATAAGCTGCAACAAAGCGCTTTCTTCGTTTACAATCTTGCACATTATCAAAAATAATACGAAATTTAATTATGTTGATTTACGGAAATATTAGAGATAGTCGAAATTTGTATCCCGGTTTCTTTATTTCTTTATTAACCCTTTCAGGGGCGTTTGGCTTTTTTTGAATTACCAAAATCATCCAACCATATTACAAATTGATAAATCGATTTATGAATGATACTTATTTATTGGCTACGTATTTTTTTCGTTCAATAATAAATTATTTATAACTTACTTGTCCAATTATGATTTTTAATGAAGCTTAATAGTGTTGGCGCCGGAAAGGGTTAACCCATTCGCGTGCGGTAGGATATTTTTGGATGACCAAATATAGCCAACCGCGTTCAATGAAAATAGATTAATTCCGAGACTTTAAGGTATTTGTAAAATATCAGCAAATAATAAAGAATCTTTTAAATGACCATCAATCAATAAATTAGTTTTTTATAAGTGTGTTGGACGGGAAAGGGTTAAGTATATTACAGCTATTCGTTTTATTGATTGGTTTTTTCAAAGTAAACCATGTTTGTAATTAAAGAAAGTAAGACAGAGTGTATAAGAGTTTAACCCACACAGGGGCGATAGGTCATTTTTGTCCATTATAGTTTTTGCAATAGCGCGAGGTAGTTCAAAAAAAGTCTACTAAAATTTTTTATTATTATTAATTTAGAAGCATTACTCGCTTAAATTTTAATTCTTTTTATGCCCCAGTTTAAAAAGCAAATCAAATGATTATTGAATTAGTCAATAAAAAATCAGTAAAAAAAAATATAAAAAAATTTTACTAGCTATTGGAGAATTTCAACAACTCACCAAGCTAATTACATCCATTGAAAGAAAATATGACCCTAAATTCTCCCGGGTAAAAATGCTGAGGCTAAAAAATCCAAATCATAACGCATACATAAACGTGAGATATGAATAGAATACATTTTGGTTTTCAAGATATTTATAACCGCAAAATTTAGAGAAAACAAATTATTGTAAAATATAGCTTTTTAATTATATATTTATCAAAGTATGAATGAAAAAACTATGTGTAGCTATAGATATTATAATTGATCTATATATTATTTAAATTATATAAAATAATAGAATACAACAACAAAATTAAAAAATAAATAGATAGATATGAAATATAATACATTTTATATGAGAATTTGAATTAAAGGTAAATTCAAAAAAAATTTAAATTTAAATTTAATGCAATAAAAATCCAAGGTTTGAACAAAATGATATAACCAAATGAAAAAATAATGGCAACTATAAAAAATATACTAATATATTTTATACAACTGTTTTCAATCTGTGTATTTTAGTTGAGTAACAGCTTTTTTTGCGTTAACGCTCAAGTTTGGCACTTTTTTGAGCCAACCATTTGAATAATTATAGTACATTCTTTAAGTTTATACTAATATATTTTATATCGCTGTTTATATCCTGATTTTTAAGTGGAGCAGCAGATTTTTTTGCGTTAACGCTCCAGGTTGGCGCTTTTCGAAAACAATTATTTGATCAATATTGAAATTGTTTATTTTGACTATACATGTGAGATTATTTGAAGGTTGAGACTTTTTTCTATTAATATATCGTTTCGATTTAAATTCACCTACTGCTAAAGTTTATTTTGAATTTACTTAAATGTATTAAACAACTTTTTCATTAAATCAGGCGAATGCTTATTAAAATAATTAATTTCATGAGTAAAATATTTCATCTCTTTATATATAAATATTAATATAAATTTAATATTGCTCAATACTAGTGTTAGTTCAAAAAAAATTCTTTTTTCATTAATTTTTTTTAGGAATTGGATATTTTATTTAATTCCTTTCATCTATTTATTTATCATATTTTATATGTATAATTTTCGTTTATACTATTCATTTTTAGTTTTGTAGCTAAAAAACGATTTAAATCAATGATAATTTATTTGTTAAAAGTTGATTGTACCATTTTCATATTTCAAAATGCGTTACTCATTTTTGAATTTTAATAATTTAAAACGAGATATAGGTGTTTGTACACTGATAATATGTATGTACATAGTTTAATATTTAAGCAATAAATATATTATCCATGCAAACAGATTTTCAACAATAAATATAAATCCTTGATGTAGTTCAAAGCGTCAACAATTTACATTTAGAAATTTAATTGATTAAATTAATAGCTTAGCGGACTCTGTAGAGATAAAGTCATCAATAAAAATTTTTTTACCTAAGATGCTACAAAACATACAATTCTTTCATTTATATAAAAGTATGTCTAAAATAAGTGTATATACCTATGTAAAACGCATGGAGAAGTATTTCAAATAATTTCTATAAAGCTCTTTTAACCGTATGAAGTTTGATTAGGGAAAAGGGGTGGGCATTAGAAAATTTTTTTCATGAAATTGTATATTTTTTTAATAATTTTACTGATTATTTTAACCCTTTCCCGGGTGATAGACTAATTTTGACCCACCAGATATAGCCTAAAGCGCTAAATTAAAATATTATAATTCCGAGTCATTAAGAAATATTGGTATATATGTAAATAAAAACAAATAATAAATTTGCTTATAAATCATAAACGAATCATAAAATTAATCTTTTTAAAGAGTTTTTGACGGGAAAGGGTTAATGTAATTTTGGTTTGCTTGCCTAGCTAAAGCCTATTCAAACTTCAGGTCAAAAACATTAAACTGAATTTAAAGATTTATTATTATTGGTGAAATTTGATATTTATTTCAAAAAGCTATTGGCCATATATAGAGATGCGCATTTTTTAAAATATTTTCCTATTAACTAATTTAATAATACTGAAAATAATCTAGCCCATTCATTGACAGTAGACCTTTTTTGACCAACAAAATTTAGCAAATTAAATTAATTAAAAGTAATAAAATTTCGAGGTCTTAAGAATTATTGGCTAGTAGTAGAATAGCAGCAAATAATAAATATATTTTTAAATCATAAACGAATCAATAAAATGAGTTTTTCGAGAGAGTTGGACGGGAAAGGGTTACCTCTTTCGCGTCCAACTCTCTCGAAAAAATCTAAAACAATGATCAGTTTGTGATTTATAATCAAATCTATTATCAGTTTTTATTTTACAATATACCTATATACTTAATGACTCGGAATTAAGTTATTTTAACTGAACGCTGTTGGATATATTTGGTGGTCCAAAAATAGTCTACCTCACGTGAAAGAGTTAAAGGCGTTGGACAAAGATTTATCACAATTTCTAAAAGTTGTATTTTTGTATTGATCCCTTTCACGGGCGGTAGACTTTTTTAACCTGCTAAATGTGGCCAACTGTATTAGACTATTATCTTTAATTCTGTGGCTATTTCAATCATTGGTTTTTTTTTAAATAGCAGCAAATAATAAATTTACTAATAAATCATAAACGAATTAATAAATTCGTTTTTTTAAGAGAGTTGGACGGGAAAGGGGTAATGGATAATATAGCTTATTCTTTGAAGAAAGAAAGCTGATCTAATCTTTGTACAAAGAAATATTATAACATGACTATATTTATTAAAGTGTGTGCTTCAATTATTTATATTTTTTAAAATAATGATTTATTTTACAAAGTATATTTATTAAACTAATTTGTAAGATGAAATAGATACCTGTAGAGAAATATAAAAGGGGAGCCAAAAACGCAAAAAGAGAAAAGAATGATCTTAGTTTTTTATACAAATTACCGTTTTACTAAACACAACATTTGAATCTTTTTAAATGGTTAAAACTTTATAATGGGATAATATATAAAGCAGTTAAAATCTAGTTTTTGAGGTGACAGAGTATTTTGTCAAATTGTAGAGAATGCTGATAGACAACAAATTTATATTAAATCTTTATTGGTATATTTTATTGTGAAATTCTTAAATTATCCAGAATAACTCATTCTTACAAACTTAAATTGCTGATATGAATGAGTAAAAATAATTATTGTATCAGATATCTCATTTTTATGTTAATCTCTAAAATGATTTTAAAAAAAAAGTAGTTCTGGAATGTAGAAAATTTTTAAGGGAAAACGAATCACTCCTCGAAATAAACATCTATTTAGTTATTCAATTAATTAATTATAAGCTCTTTTAGTGAATGGTAAACTAAAGTGTTCAGTCAAGTTGAATATCTAGACATAAAGAATGAAATTATAGGTATAAAGCTTAATTCTTATTTTAAGAATTATTAGGATGCAAAGTCAAAGCTGTGTGAATTTACATACTGATTTAGATATGAAATTATGTAGAACATGAGCAATTACGCTGTAAAAGGGAATATAATTACTCTGCCCAAAGAAGAAAATTATCTCTGATTTAATTCAAAGCATTACGGAACTCAGCCGTTTAGCAGCTTATTGTAGGAGAGCCAGGTCGATCATTCCCACGTTTGGGTAGGAGCCTATTTTTTATTAATCCTGTTATATGTTGGCTCTAACTAGGAGCTCAATGATCTAAACGAATTCAATTTTGTTGGAACGAGCTTAATTCCATGACTGCTTGTAACTTCAGTCATCCAGCCTACTTGAAGCAATGCCTGGGTGGATCTTTCGGTTGGTAGAATGATCTCATTTCCCTTTAGGTACGCAGCCGGTAGACCGGCAGAGGAATTTATTAGTATTAGAATATTAGTTTTTTTATGCCTTGTGTCAAGGTTGATATTAATGACGTTGAAATCTTTAAAGATAATTAGTTTATTTATAGTGAGATTTTGTATAAAAAGAAGGAATTAAAACTAGACTAGAATTATGACTTGTTGTTGAACAGCATAATCCATCATGGTAAGGATTATGCTGTCTTTATATATTAAATGATTAAATCTAGTAGGAATGAGGAGGAGTACTTGCTGGCCAATGAGATGAATGAGGTGAGACAATGGGGTTGATTGTGGATCAAGTTGGAGGATTGGAAATTAGGACAATGGTTTATGACACTATCTTCCCCTTTCGAAGATGTGGGAATTAGAACTGAGAATTTAGTATAGACCGGC
>LSSN01005086.1:0-25608 GCA_001970855.1 Smittium culicis | reverse complement strand
TTTTTTTTTCTAGATTTAACTGTTATCTAAATGCTCAAACTTCGATTTCACAGAATCCAACAAAAAAGCCTCTTACATACTTGAATAAAGGTTAACCATTAGTTATTTCCAATATAGAGCGATTTATTAACTATTCTAAGATATATATATTCGATTTATTTTTCGTTATTTTAAAGTAAAATCATTCTAAGCGGTGTGTTACGAATAATGAAATATAGGTCAAAATTATAATATCGAGATTAATTCAAAGTTGCCTTTGGATTTGGAACATGAAATTTCAGTGGTACTAACTTTTAGCGAAGAGCAGCAGCGTAGAAAAGTTAAGCAAAACTGGCGATTTTGGCTTTCACAGCAGCAAGCTAGAAATAAGGCAAAAGCTATTGAGCTTGACTTGTCTAAATCTTTTGGAGTTACAAAACATTCGCCTGATAGCAGAGTTGATAGAATTACAGCAATTGTTAATCCTAGAAATGGAATAAGACTGAGTCTAAAATTCAACGTTTTATCAACAGACTTTACGCAAACAAAGGGTGTTAAAGGAATATCTATGGGCCTGGCTCTAATAATAAAACCATTGTCATCAATCAACCTCGAAAAGGAGTGCTATTATTGCCAAGTTAAGCTTTTCAGGGATAAGGTTTATACATTAAAACTTACATTTATTCTTTTAGCGATCTTATTTAGGCCTAAAATTATCCTTTTTTCATAATAGGGGGCTGAAAGAAAAAATAAAGACGATCTTAGACAATTAGAAAAAATAATTAAAAAAGCTAGCCAAAGACCGAATAACAAAGTAAACAAGGATTTTAAAAATAGCCTCCCTACTGTAAGCAGATTTACGATTTTTTCATACTTGGATTTCACTAATGAAGTTGTCGAGTACATTGAAAATTTATTCGTTGATGAAGTTTCGTTGTTCAGCGAAGTTTTATATGGCAACGATATAATCTCAAACATGCCGTACCTAATTGATCCAAATTATAACCCAAGAGACTCGATTAATTCGCCCGGATTTGGTAAGAATATCAGCGCAATAAATCAACCAAATCCCACCATAACAAAAGTTCTAACTATTTACGATAAAAATAATAATCCTACTGAAATAGTTGTTGAAGGATTTGATCCCACTTATACTGCAAAGAGACCCGCTAAAATGCCTGTTTTGTGCGTTTATATCAAGTTTCCAAACCAGTTCAGATTTAGAGCAATTTACCTTGAAGATCTCACCGTAAAATGCTTGATCAATCACATCCTTTCGACATTGCAAAACCAAATAACAAACCTCGTCTTTAAAGGAATTTACAGAGTATCCAAGGATGGAATACAAATAATATTCGATAATACTGAGGTTCAGCACCTTCGCGATGAAACGTATATGTCCCTTGACGTTGAAATAGTACAAGATACTAAAGATTTCTACATAAAACTAACTTACTAGAAAAATAGCAACAAACAATTATCTTTTTTTAATTATATTGAAAAAAAGCAAAAATATTATTAGTAGTGCATATGGAATTAACCTCTAGACAGTTGTTTTTTTTTTCCAAGCTTTCAATTATATAGATATTAAATTATTAAATAAAAAGCAATTTTATACTAAATCAACTCATTGTCGTTCATAAATTCGAAATATCAAACAAATAAAGGATTTAATAAAAGTTTCAAGGCAACTCGATTTTTTATATTAATTATAAACAATATTTCGAGTTTATATCATGTAGATACTGTAACCTTTAATTTTTTCAATTTATATAAATATTTTGAATATATGATAGAATTGGTATTACTATAACCATTATAATTTTATTATAATTTTAAACATGCTATTCATCTTTAGCCTCAATTTCAAACCAGTTTCTTTCATATTTGAGAGATTTATTATTTATTTTGATTTGAAAAGCTTCAAATCGACACTTGGTTTATTTTTAGTGTTGAAGAAATTATCATAACAATTCTTAGCAAGAAAATTTTTTTTAATATTTTTTTGAAAATAAAATTACTAGTGATGTTTCTTTTCATGAGAATAAATTATTTACCTTCTACCATCTATTTTAAATTTAATAATTATTACAATTTTCAAATTTAATTCTGTATGTGCAGATAGTATAATTTTAATGGTATTTCAAATATCTTTACCATTCAAGGATGATAAAGTTTTATAGGATTTAACCCATTCAGGAGCGGTTGGCATTTTTTGAAATACATAAACTAAACAACTAAATGACAATATTAAAATCATTTCAGAATTATAACATCTTATTGGATAATATCTTTAACGCATCAAATAAAAAAAATTTATTGGATTATCCAATTATGAATTTTAGCTATACTTAAGAGTGTTGGACCTGGAAAGGGTTAAAAGATAGATAACTAATTTCACATAAATAAATCAACATTTAACCTGGTCTTTTTATTGATATATAAATTGTATATTATAACAAATAACTTCCTTAAAAAATACCAAATTGGTATTTCAATGTTTAAGCATATGCTTTTCCCATTGAAACCTCAAAAAAGCACCAAAATATAGTAGGATTTATCACCTGGCTACCAATTATCAGCATTACCAAATAAAAATTTTAAAACACTTATATAAATAAATAGCAATTTCTTAAAAATATACTTATACAAATGTTATAATTTGATAAATTTATTGATGTTTGATAATTAAAATTCTAAAATATAACAAAAGTAATATAGATCTGTAAATTAGAATATCGATATTTTAATCTTCATAATATATTCCTTCTAAAATATTTATTTATGCACTCATAAATACAAGGCCCTACTAAGAATATTCAATTGATTTTGTATAAGTTATATCTATAGCATATAATAATGAAAGTAAATGAATAAATGAATAAATGAATAAATGAATAAATGAATAAATGAATAAATGAATAAATGAATAAATGAATAAATGAATAAATGAATAAATTACAATATTATCAATAAAAAGTATCAAATATAAGCTCAATAAAGCTAACATCATATTTATATTGAACGCAATCACATTTAACATTTTTTTAAATAACCATACCAATTAGATATTTTTAAAAAAATTAGATTAGTTTCAGTCTGAGTATGGTAGTAAAACAGCAAAGGTATGGGTATAAAAGTCTTTCTAGAACAGGTTTTAAATATTTATTTTCCACTTGATCATAATATTAGGAGTTAGGATATAATCAAAAGTTGATCTTTAAATATATAAACTAGTGAATCGTATGATTGTTCACCAGGCTTGATTTTTTAATTAAAAAAATCAAATGTATATTGTTAGTTTTAAAATTTGCGTACTTGCGCAGTATCAATTATTACAACTCCTGTTCGCAATAAAAATCGAGATTTATCAGGATAGTTTTTACCACTTCTAAAATCAAAGGAACCACAATAATTGATGCTAAAAAAATTACTATTACAAAGAAAATAAAAAAAATATAATATGTGAAGGCTATCGTATTTATTGATTATTTTTTAAATATGAATTCCTCAATAAAAAAGAATGACTTCAGCGAAGGTAGAATAATAAAATTAAGAAAAAAATCTAGGTATAATATGGATATGTTATTTATTCAATAATTTTTTAGAATTTAGGAAATGAAATGAGTCTACTATTAGTTAAATAGGGATTTATTAATGGGAATAATAAAAATTTTATCCAGCTCATCTTTATTAGTATGGTTGATATCCAATGTGTATCACATTTGGATACCTCTATAAGTAAAATTTCTGACATTTACTGTAAAATGCCATTATACATTATACAGAAGAATATTTAATTTTTTTAAAGTAAACAGGCCAATTTCTTACAGTTAAATTTATGTTATTGAGAATGCTAAAAATATTAAAAGTACTGTTTATTAAAGAATAATATAATATTTTTATAAATGTTAAAAGTTTATAAAATTTTAGATTTTTTTATTCGTTGTGGGATCTTTAATGGTGCTATATATTCAAGCTACTTAATAAAATATAGCCTTGCTTTAGCCTGGATATTTAATCATAATATTTTAAATTGTTAGTATATTTAGATACAAGATAATAGAGCTACTCTCAAGATAGCGCGGCGTCTTTTATTACAAGATAAGAATTACCGGTAGTTCGAAATCGATATCATGAGCAATAAATAATAGTCATAGTAATTATTGGAATTATTTATACAGCTATTAGTACGTCTATTCCACAAAAAATTATTTCTAATTTTACAATCAGTTGTTCAACCATATTCTTTAAAAAAATAACATTATAAATAATCGGCCAACTCTTTTAGGAATAACCTAATTATCTTTTTCAGTTCCACTTACGATTTATCCACCAATGTTTTTAACTATTAAAATTTGAATTACTTATAATTAGTATCAACCAAAGTCAACTGATATAAAGTAAAATTGAAAGATTGTATAAACTTCTCAAGCAAATCTACTCAATTAAACTGTGTATAAGCGATTGAGGTAAATAGGGCGAGGAGGGAAGAGAAAGGAGTGGCGCAAGTCGGATGAATGGTGGATTGCGATTGTGGTCGTGGTCGTGGGGAGGGGGTTATAAAGAGGGATTATTATCGGGTGATCATATTCTATATAGAAAATCGAGAACAGACTAATAAGGGTGACTCACATAAGATAGATATTGATTAAGGATTTGAAGGTATGTATTATTACCGTGTATCAGGTGGTAATTAATACGCTAAAATAGCTTTGAATAATTTATTGATAAAACCCGTGATTTTTTTATTTTTATTTCTCGTCTTTTACTAACCTAGCTTATATATGGTATATTAGTAAAATATTTGGGGGGGGGGGGGCGCCTATAAAGCTTTTAAGTCAGCTTCGCTCTGGAAATAATTCCAAATATTTGGGCTGGTAGAAATAAGCTTTTTTGATGGCATTATTGGTTCCAAATTTCCAAACTATGTGAATTGTAATGAATAACTAGCCGCCTCGAGCCAGTACAAAGTGATTAGCGAGCAGCAAAAGCGTTGGAGAGGAAGTGGGTAGAAATTTGTTGATATTTTTTTTAAAACTTTGTTTGAGGCTTTATCATGATGTTTCTTACATTATTAATTCGATTAAAATGAGTTTCAAATTTAAAAAAAATCGACATTTTGGACTGATAAATGGTTTAATTAAAATTGATATAATATACTTTGATTTTTTTAGATATAAATACAGTAATTCCCATTTATTATACAACTTGATAATATATATAACTTTATCAACTATTATCCAATGAATGTAATCTATCAAAAATTATGGAAGTTATCTAAAAATCATATCTTATCGACTATAAAAAATTCAATGCACATTTTAGCTAATTTTGATAATAAAAATACACCTCAAGTTTTTTTGGAATAGTACAATTGTTTTTTAGAAAACGTGTCCCAACTTTAAATAAATGATAATTCTAAAGCTGGAACCTATCGGCTATTTTTTCCGACTCTTATTTACACTTTCTACCCAAAAATTTCTAAATAAAGTATGGTAGCAGAATTTTTTTAATCAAATACATCACATTTAGAGTTTTTCAAAAATTATATTTCAATCTTTTACTTAGTTTTTGTAGTTGAAGCTAAATAAAATTTTACATAAAGATGTAATCTCAATAAAACCCGATTCTAATTTAACTTGTAAAGACTAATTTTATTAAACTCGTTTCTTTTTTTTCTAAAAAAAAATCTTGTTGAGAACCATGTATATTGAATGTTTCATAAATGTTTAAATTATTAATTAAAGGTAATTAACTCTTAATTTTTCAAAGTTTGAATCATCAATTTTTTCAATTTTTGATTATAATATAATAAAATCATAGTTTAGAGAGGCGCTGTTACATCATTTCTAAATTTCCTTGAAGATTCAAAAAATATATACAATTGTAAAAAATATTCGACAAAATGCAAAGAAAATTTTTTTATTACATTTATTTTTTTGAAACTCGATTTGTACCTTTTGGTATTTTTGCAAGTAATCTTTTTTCTTTAATTTATGACGCAGCTGGGATTATTTGTTCTAAATAAAAAAACTTTAGCCCAATATCTCATAGTTTATATTTATCCAAATTTTACATTCGCAATGTATATATATTGATAACAGTCAGATAAAAATCATTTTTGAAATTAATTAAACTTAAATTATATAACCATTTTCTGTTCAAAAATTAGATGGACATTTTTAGAACCACCAAAAAATCTCAACTTAATAAACAATTTATCAATTAATAAATTATTTTATTATTGCAGTGTCTGCATAGTAACTCGTAACTAATATAGTGAATCAAATAAAACACTTAAAAATTAAGTATTTTACGTTTTTATAAGCGAGCTGGTTTCTTTTTTGATAAAGAACTCATGAATTGGTAATGCCTAAACCCCTCAAAAATAAATATTCCTATTCGCTATACGTTAGTTATAACCTTCAATATTTAATCCAAGTTATTTCATAGCTTTATATCTTTATATCTGTCTCAATAAAAAAAGAAACGAAATATCCCTAGTATTCATTTACATAAATGTGATTTAAATATTATTTCAATGCCAATATCTTTTGGATTTGTCGCTTTACTATTAATAAATTACATGCGAATCTGTGATAACTCATCTTAAAGCCATTACAACATTTCGGTAGGTAAGAAGCTTGTTTTTGATCCAAATTGAATATAGAAAATAGCAGAGCAACAATGCTATTTTTTTTATTTCTAATGTACTTATAGCAAATATTTTAATTCCGCTATACAGCTTCAAAATGTAATATAAAAAAAAAAATTCAAAAAGCTGTTTCAATAATCTCATAAACTAACTTTGAAATATGTAAAAATCGAGTTTAACAAAGGTTAAGTAGAAAAATAGAAATATTTAATAAAGGTTAAAAAATATAATTTAAAAACTAATTTACAGTAAATCAGTTAGTTATTAAAAATGGACAAATATTTGTTATTAGATACAAATGATAAATAAGTGTAAATGCAAAAATAAATAAAAATGAGGCAACTAAAGCGAAAACAAAGCATTTATAAATTGGTAGCGAAGCTGAAACAGGATGTGCAATAGAAGGGTCGATTCATGAAAAGAATGTTTAGAGACATTAGTGTTACTTTAGGCAACTTGGAACTCCAAGCGTTAAAAAAGTTGATCACTAGTGAATGACTGGAATGCTTATCGCTTTTAGCAGATGAAATGTAAAGTGCGTTTAAGCCTCAAAAGGAAATTAAGATTTGATGAAATTAATTGCTTGAATGCAAATACTTGAGAATGTATTAGTTATTCAGAAGAAGGGTAAAGGTAATCGAGAAGTAAAATCAGCCTCTCAATATTTAATGATACAAAACCGATGTCAAATGATAGTATATTATCTTTTTTTCGATCAACTAAATCGTCACGAACTAAGCTAACGTGGAGTAGGTTGGTGGAAAATTTATCGTCATTGAAAATATCAAGATAATATACAGTTGAAAAGGGAGATGCGAACTTGAAGTTTGCAGACTTTGGCACTTTTTTACTTAAAAAGCTAGAATTTTGAATATTTATCACTTTAAGTTTTTCCATTTCGTTTAAGGTATACGAATAGCTTACTAGTCCGTCGCTTGTATAGATGGGAACTTTTTGAGGAAGAATAGGGGTATGCAAAGCAGGATTGCTCTTTGGGGTATTCAAAATTTCTTTGCGTGGACTGAAAGGAGATAAAGCAATATTTACATTCAAAGTTTTTGAGCTATCCATGTCGATACTATAACTGGGCTTATTTTGGTCAAATTTTTCAGCTGATGGGCTGTTACTTAAAAATTTTGATCCAAAAGTGTTCATTATAATTTTTCTAGGTCTACTTTTGCTATAGCTAGCAAATGTTTGTGAGTTGTCAGGCTTGGGCGATTTTAAGGTATCAATAGATTTTCTATCATGAGAAACGGCGTTTAAAAACTCTGTTGAACGTGATTTATGTATAGGAAATTTTGATTCATTTTCAAAAGTCAATTGACTATTGCTAATGAGAGGGGATATCATATTAGGGCTTAGTAAAGGGGTACTTTTTTTTTTGAAGCTAAAAAACGAGCCAGGCTGCTTTTTGTAAGTGTTTTTACTCAAGCTATTGATTAGAGTTTGGTAGTGAATGAGTTGTGTCTCAAGGAACTTGTTGTGATTGATGATGTTTGTATAAATGTCGACCAAATTAACTAAATCGTTATCAAGGCGAGATTTTAAACCGTTCAAATAAATTAATTCGCTGATAATCTGTTCTGAGAGATTCCGTTTCCATGAATTTTGTTCAAAAGTGTTTCTAGATTTGCTATTTATCTGTGTTAATAAATCAGTTGCCTTGATGCCCCACTTGACTAGCTTGACATCTTTGCTTGAAGTAGCAGCCATTTTAGCTATATCAAACAGTTCCAAGTTGTATTCTGAAAAATTATTTTGGTTGTTATAGATTTCAGGGTTATGATAAAATTTGTCAATTATTGAGTTGAAAATCTCGGGAATTGATCTAATTATTAGAACTAAGATGGATTTTGCTTCGATTGTAATCAGCCCCAGGTTGGATATATTGCCAGGTTTTGCGATTAGCTCTAATTTCGAATCTAGCTTACACTTAGAGTTCAAGACTAAAGAAACTTTGAAATCTTCATTGGAATCTATTTTTAGTTCTGATTCACTGATTCCATAAACTATATCCTTAATCCTAGAAGGATAGCTATCAGGATAATCTTTAATAAGAGATAAAAATGAGGAATGTAAGCAAAAGAGTTCTCGCGCAGTAAAATCCATAGATTGAGGTTCAGAGATTAAAAAGGAGTAGTGCTC
The DNA here is from genome assembly GCA_001970855.1 of Smittium culicis. Classification (NCBI taxonomy): domain Eukaryota; kingdom Fungi; phylum Kickxellomycota; class Harpellomycetes; order Harpellales; family Legeriomycetaceae; genus Smittium; species Smittium culicis. The sequence continues at coordinate 16,823 of LSSN01005086.1, read as the reverse complement.
AATAGTCAAGAGGTCATTAAAATCATCGACGTTGCATAGTTCTGCCAAAAAGGAATTTTTTCTTTCGCAATAATCATCAAAAAACTTAAAGTGACACTCGTTTGTAACAGTCTGGCAGTTATAAGCTCCATAGTAATCCGAGGATATGTGGTGTTCTAGAGATGTCTTGTTTGCAAGCATTTGAATTGTTTTAGCTATCAATAGTAGAAGTTTTTTAGATTTGTCTAGTATATTGCTTTCAGCTTGTAAAAAAATTAAAGGGTTAATAAGAGATGGGTTGATAAATCTTAGAAAGAAGAATCCGCCAACTAGCAACAAAGGGTTCAAGTTTTCAAATTTTTTGTTTTTTTGCGAAAATGAGCAAGATATTTGCTTACAAATCCATCTAATACCGAAAGGAACTTGATCAATATTATCAAAGATAGTATTAATGACAAGTGTGGTTATTTCTATTATTTTTTGAGTTCTTTCTCTAACAATTTCTATTATAGTTTCGTTTTGGGAAATTAGGCTGAGGTCATCAAATCCATTCTCGAGAACAAACTGCGAGGGATTAAGTTTGTTTTGCAAAACCAATTTTTTGTAAATTTTATGAGAATTAAGCTCAAAATCATCTTCGCAATCAACTTTATCAACAATAGATTGTATGACATCTGATAAAACTGTCCTCAAGTAATCTTGACATTGTCCTCGTCGAGTGTATGTTGCCATAAGCTTTGTTAAGGGGCTATTGCCACGCATCATATTATAAGAATCGTTTGAGCCATTGATACTAGATGTTAAAAGGTTTTTAACAACAAGGAGAAGTAAATGTTCTTGGCGTGAATCGAACTGTCTTCCAAATAGGCTGAAAGTAATAGTCTCAATTAAAAAATCTAGCTGGCAGGATTTATTAAATTCAAGAAGCTTAGAAATATTATTTGGATTTGTTTGCAGCTCAAAAATTAAAAAACCAAACTTTTCCAGCTGTTCATCACTTATTTTACAGCCAACTGTTGATTCTGAATCGTATTCAAACTCTACTGATTTCTAAACATGAAAAGAGTATAGCAGAATGTTAAAATTGTATTAATATAACCATAAATAATTAATAAACACTATTAAATGGGAAAATACCTTTAATTTTTGTATTAATGTTTTGTCATCTTTGTGTTTCTTGAGTGCTACTATTAAAGTCTGTAATCTAGTTTCGAGGGCAAATTTTTTTTTGTTTTGGTGCGATATTTTTTCACGCGTTGTTCGTAAAATCCTCTGTGTCTTGGAAAGATCATCAGCCACTTCTTCATCCTTTTCACTGAACAAAGAAAATATAGCATTGATTGAGGATCTTTTTAGCTCAGGTTCGTTAAATTTATAATCTAGCTCGGAATTGAATTCAGAGAACGTTAGCTTATTGCTCGGGCGACTTTTCAGCATATTAGAGACGATAAACGTTGAGTATATTATTTGCACGGATATTTAATAATAATTGACGAAATTAAAGGAATTTTCTTAGAGATATGGTTATATTAATAAGAAACAAAACAATTCCAGTAGATTCAAAGTGAAAAGCAAATGCTATTAGAGATTATAGATAAAAGAATTATTGCTATAATTTTTGAGATGGAGAATTCTGATAGTGAATAGTGAAAATAAATTGAATATGTAAGTGTACAGTGATAGGAAATGTTGTATGATAAATAAAAGGATTCAAAGTGAAGTATATGCAGCGGGGTAAAATATTATTTTGTAATGTTGTATATGGTATTATGCTGTAAGATAAAATATGTTAAAAAACGGTGAAATACAGGGGTGGCATTTGGCGGATAAATGTGTAGTATATAAATAGATATAGCAAGTATAGTAGGCTATTAAGGCAATATTAAAACGGAAAAGATATAAAACTCGAAGTACTATGATGTAGGAATAGAGTCAAACATTTAGCGAAGAAGGAATGAAGATATAATTGTTGTCGCCTTAGCTTTACGACGCTATAATGGCTTTAAATTTTTGTAAGCAGGATTGCTATAATGTAATTTAGCGAACATTCATTAATAAAGCCTGCATGTAAAGTCACGTAAAGCAGCAGCAATTAATGGAGGTGATTTGGTGAAATGGCCTCTGTGTTTTAGTTTCTGGATCTTATACTGCATTAGGTTTATTATTAGCCACTGCGAAGCATTCTCCAAAAATGGCCTAAAGTATTTACTGTCGTTTTTGGGTTAGTGGCAACTTGTTGCTCAAAATATATCTATACCAGCCTCACATTGTTCTCGCCTCGATCGCTAGCCAATCCATTGTACCGAACAATTGATTGTCCAATCCAATCACCATCGCACAAACTCGTTACCATAGGCTTCTGTGCGTCTAATCGTTTCTTAAAGCGTTGCTAGCTTCCCAAATGGCTACCCTCCAAAGCGTAAATTTCCAGTTTCGGTCTCGTTATCGCAGCTATTGAATCTATTATGCAATTTCAAAATCTCATTACCACTAGAGATTGTATTAATTATATAATTTCTAACTATACTTCTCTTTACATCTACAACTGAATCAATAATTACATTTTTGTTACATTGTCTTGTAATAATTAGAAATTATTACCATACCAGTTACGTAACCTCAGAATTCACGTAATCCATGCAAGTATATATAATGACGGGCCTATAATTATCTATTATTACTATTAATTGACAAAATACCTCAATGGATGTGTGAATTAGCAAATTTTTTTAACACTTCTAATATTTTACATATTTATTCACCAATGATCATGAGATGCTTATTAGTTTACTTAATGCTATTATCAATTTCTTAAGCTCTTACATTTTCTCAGATATTAACTCCTCTCCTACCAACACTCTAAAACTCAGAATTCACTGATTCGTTAATGATTTATAAGAACTATTACTGCTTGCTGCTATTAACCCTTTCAGATGCTGTTGGCTTTTATGAGCTTCCATAGCTATCCAACCAAATGACTATCTAATAAATTAGTATAAAAATATAATATTTCATTGGATATACATTTCAACATATCCAATAGATAATAACTTATATTTGGCATATCCAATTATGCTTTTTAATAAAGCTTAAGAGCGTTGGCCCCAGAAAGGGTTGTTGATCAGCAAACCAAAAAATTTTAGGTCTATGAAGCTAGATCGTAAGATATAAATTTTAGTTGGCTACACTTGATAGAAATGAGTAATATAATATTAATGAATGCGTTAATCCTTTCGATGGTGGTTGTCTGTTTATGAACAGCCAAAATTATCAAACACAACGAATAATTAATAAACTAATATATAATCATACGCTTTTACTGGTTAATCAATAGACATATCCAATAATAAGCCATTGTTTATGGTGTAACAAATTATGTTTTTAAATCAGTTAAAGAGTTTTCTCCCGCCCCAAAGGATTATGTGAATTACTATAAGATAAAGATCAATACTAAATGGGAGATTATTTGGAGGAGCGGAACTTTTGCCATTAAGTTTTTCCTACTTTGGAGCATTGCTTTTAATTATTTTTCAATTTAGAGTTTTTAATCGAATGGTTTAGTTGATATAACCAATAGTTTACCCTAATTCATATTACCAAATAGAATTTATAAGAAAAGAAGCTCCGCTTCTCCGAATTATATCCCATATATCTTTTAAACTATTTAATGCTCAAATATTTTAATATATTGTCCCTGATAATAGTCCTCACAATCAGCTAAGTTTACAAATCTTCCCATCGTTTCAATAGCCTTCAGCTTATTATAAACAATTTCAACGTAGGAGATGACAAGTTGAATATGTTTATTTCTATTACTCTTTTCTAAATACAGATTTTACATTAGCTTTAATAGCAGTAGAACACTTCATTTAAAACTTTCATCTATTTGCTATCTCTATCTAAACTTGCAACTAATTCTAAATTAAATATGTATCTAACAAAGTAATACCAAGTTTTTCTGAAATTGTCTAATGATTTATTTTGTCGTTTTCTATTGGCCATTAATCTATTTTGCTCTCAACTCGATATTGACATGATGGTTACACTTATTAATATCGAGGGATTCTGAACGAAGAAAGAAACATCTTGCTGCTTAAAATCATTGGACTTGCTATTTTAAAATTTTACTTTCATTGGCTGAGCTCGAAACTTTTATCGATTTTTCTATTTATTTATTTCATTTTAAAAGTATTATTTGCTAAAAAAAATAGATTTTTTTATTGGAAAATTATTAAATTTCAAACTTCATACACAATAACTCTTATACATAAAAGCGCTCTCTTGGTAAAGAATCCCTCATACAAAAAAAACCTCATAAGCCTTATTATTATTTTTATAAATATTGGGAAAATCTTTTTTTATAAAATAAATCTTATTACCAATTACAAGTTATATTTGTTGTACGGATTTATTACGAGATAACTACTAAGAAAATACGTAGATTATCGATTATAAATGCTTCTGGCGGTTATTAAGAGCATTTTATTTTTGGAACTTGAGATTGTCTAAATTTATTAATTATTAAACAACTGTTTGCTAAAAGCGCTGTAATATTGTAAAATTTTTTTATTGGTATTATAAAGTTTTTGCCAATTCAAATCTAAATATTGATTAAGAAATCTCAAAGCTTCCGCATATTCTGATTTTAATAATGTCATTACGCATCACTATTATGTTTTGAAAATGAAATATCATTAATTTTTTTTATTATTTATCAAATATAGACATACTCTAGACTTGAGCTTTTTGATTCAAAATTTAATAAATTTTGTCTAAAACAAATGAAACTGTTATTTATATTGGTTTTTGTGTTAAGGCAGCTTACCATTATTTTCCCTCAATAAACGTATAGTATAAATTATCTTGTATTTTTATTGCTTTACAATGATATAATTTTGTCAATTGAATGTGATCATTAATGTTTTTTTTTTTTTTTTTTCAAGAACTCATCCGTTTATACGAAAAAAATTTATGCAATAAAAAATGTCTAGAAAGCTCAACTATTGAGTAAAATAGTAATTGATAAATATCTAAACATTTAATTCAATATTAAGTAGTTTTGCTGAAAGAAATAATAGTACAATTAAATAGTTTTAATTATTTTTCAAGCAATTTTTAGAGTATCTTCAGATTTCATAGAAATTCATTTATTCAATAAATTCTATAAATTATATTATCATGATGAATTTTCCAAATAAAAATAGTATATTTAGATTTATTAACAATAAAACCATTTTTTGCAGCTGCAGTGAATGAATAAAGCTTATTATATACATTGGAATCAACAAAATAAAACTTGATTAAAAAATCAAGGAATTTTGTTTATGTCATAGCAATACTCACAAATATTCAATAAAATAAACCATCTAGAAAAAATAGCAAAGTTAGTGCTGGCCATAAAAAACATTACCAATATGTAAATATTTTCTTTTGATAGTATGCCAGCCGCTTGCCATAAAGAATTGTAATTCAATCGTACACCTGAAATACTAAGCTAGGTATTGGTTCAGGTAGGCTGGATCTCAGAAGTTACAAGCAGTCATGGAATTAATCTCATATTAACGATTTTGAATCCTTTGGAACCACAAAGTTCTTATTCAGAGCCTATATGTGTTATTCTAATTAATAGATATGGACCTGTAATATCTCTTAAATCATTTAAATCAAAACTTTAATGACCTTTTAAAGTAATGATAAAAAAGATGTTTTTTAAAATAATAGAAAATACTAATCTTTATATAGTTTTCTTTAACCATAAGATTCCTTAGTTATTATAAAGTATTAGTTATTATAAAGTATTAGTTACTTTATGTCTAAGTTTTAGATTGACTTAATACAGCATATATTAAACTGCTGTTAATAAATATAAAATAATATAAGTAAATTGTTTCATATATAAAGAATTAATATATTAATTGCTAAATATTAATTTAATATATTAAGTATTGTTGTAAAATATACAACAGGACCTACCCAAAATTTTGATTAAACTACTTCGCTCTACTACAAATACCCATTAATCGGCTGATTTGTATTTCTGTCGAATTCTTAAACTGTCAATTTTTTTTCCATACTACTTTCTATGAATCGGACCCTATTGTTTAAAGATGGTTCTCCCCTAGATCGATGATCTTCGAATCTCTTCTTTCCAATTATTAGTTTTATTTTTATTTATTTTCTCTATTAGAAAATATTATCTAATGGGATATCATACTAAGCCAAATAGTTTATTTGATTCACAATGGGAGATAAATTGACTAGTAAATATTATTACTCTCCTCTTAAAAACTCTTTTATGTGAGGATACTTCAAAGACCTGGCTGTCTAAGAAGTTTATAACCCCCACCCCCCCCCATCCCGCCTAAAAAAATAGAGAGAAAATTGAATTCTTTTAAAAATAAAGTTCTATAACTTCATAATACATCACAACTATAAAAAAGTGTTCTATAAATACCATTAAGACCAGCTTTTGAATATAATTAGAAAATTCATCAAATGATAGCTTATTTTTATGTTGTTATTCCTTGGAAAAATTCGATTTTTATTAAACTTTTTCCGCCCAAAACTTTTTAAAAAATTAGTTTTATCTAATCGTGAATGGTTTATAATAGCTTTATTATTTACTGGAATTATTTTGTAAACTAATAATAATATTAATCTCGGAAATATATAATTTTAGTTGAATATATTTGTCTGTATTTGATAGTCTTAAAATAGTCTACCACCCAGTAAAGATTTAAAAGCCTTCTACTGGTTAATTTTTCATTTATATATATGTTTTATTATAAAAAATCTTAAATTTAATTATCTAAAATAATCATTAATGTTATTACATCTTTATCAAATAAAATTATTAGCGAAAAAAAACTCTGCAAGCCATAAGAGTCATCATTAAAAATACTTTTATATAAACCCGCATATTTATACCCGACAAATTACTATTGATTGTTTAACCCTTTCCCGCCCAACGGTCTTAAAAAGGTTTAATTTAATGATTCGTTAGTGAATTTTAAGCAAGTTTGTTATTTGCTAATTTTTTGCATTATACCAATAAATCTTAATGCCTCGGAATTAATCGATTTTTAATGAACGCAGTTGGCTAATTTTGGTGGTTCAAAAATAGTCTACTGAGTGGGAAATGGTTAAACACTTTTTTACTAAATAAAATAAACAAATAACTTACAAAAACTCTTTCCCGTCCAACACTCTTTAACCCTTTCCCGTTCAACACTCTATAATAAAATCAATTTATTGATTCGTTTGTGATTTATAAGTATATTTATTATTTACTGCCATTCTACAACTAACCAATAATTCTAAAGGTCTCGGAATTATGTTACATTTAATGAATCTAATTTGCTAAATTTGGTAGATCGAAAAAGGTCTACTGCTCGTGAAAGGGTTAAAAAAATCATATTTATGAATTTTTTCTAATTTATATGAAGGCTAATTATTTGCTGTTACTTTAAAACATACCAGTATTTCTTAAAGCCTCGGAATCAAATCATTAAAATTTAATGCAGTTGGCTATATTTTGTATATCAAAATCGGTCTACCTCCCAAGAAAGGAATAAATTAAATTAGAATGTTATCAAGTGTATTAAATAAATTAGATAATGAACACACCTAATCATTGTTTAAAAATAAAATTCCAGGTAAAAAAGTTTCTTTAACCCTAATACTCCCACATATAACTTAACACTTTCCCGTCCAAAAATCTCTAGAAAAACTAATTTGCTGATTTGTTTGCGATTTACAAGTGCATTTATTATTTGTTGAAATTCTAAAACAAATCAATAATCCTAAAGGCTTCGGAATACAATTGCAATAGTCTAAAATAGTTGGCCATAATTGTAGATAAAAAATAATCTACCGCCCGTGGAAGGGTTAAGTTTATAATTGCGGCATTATCTTTATTAGAGAAACTTTTTATATTTAGATTTTCGAACTCATAATCTATCCCGATTTTATTTAAAAAAAAAAACGTAAACAGCTAAAAAAAATGGCTACTTTATTTTTCCGATTAAATTTTGTATCTTGCATTAGTAAATAGAATGAAACTTAAATAAAGTTCTGCTTTTCATAGTAACTCCACGGATTTGATATGGGTTTGCCTAAATCAAAATAATTCATAATCTAGTATTTAGTATTTATTTTTAATTTTTTATGAACTTGATGTCTAAATTGAAAAAAATTATGGTTTTTATTAAAAATTAAGTAAAAATTATTTTTATTCTGAATTGCGAGTGTTTACCAGTTTTAAATATCATTTGTGATTTTTTATTTTATTTTATTTTATGGATTATGGAACACCTTTCTATAAAGCTTTTAGAAAAGCACAATTTTAATTATTTTATACATTCGAAAGGAAATCACTTTAATGCATTAACTAAACTACCATTAACTTTTAAAAACTAATTTTTGTATACAAGCAAGTATTCAAAACTCTATGCCTAAAATATAAATCCTCAAAACAGTAGTAATGATAAAAATGCTTTTATTAAAAAAAAATACAAATGACACCATTTTATTTAAAACTACTTTTACAAAATCTTATACTCTATCTAATCATTTTTATAAAACTTTTTTTTCTATTCCAAAAGTGGTTATTTTGGCTATTTTTCTCCATTATTTCTTATCTAATAAAGCTATTCGCCGAATAAATAAAGTATTATTTTTATTAGATTTTTACGATTATCTGAAAAATTCTATACGATGCCCTATTATCTAAATCCAGGTAAAATAAATTATTGGTTTATCTGGTAATGAATTTGATAGCTTTTACAGACTAAATTTATAAATATTTAAAAGTCTATAATCAGTATAGAAAATTTTTGATTAAACTTCTAAGCTCTTTAATTATTTTTTTATGACTTTTGTAATTTTTACCCTTTCACGGGTAGTAGACTTTTTGTTAACTACCTAATATAGCCGTATAAATTCAGTTTAAATACTTGAGTCTCGATTCCTTAACCCTTTTCCGTCCAACACTCTTAATAAAATCGAATTTATTGATTTGTTTATAATTTATAAGCATTATTACTATTTGCTGTTAAAAAACAGTATAGCAATAATTCTTTTGGCCTCGGAATTAAAGAATATTATCTCACCATATTTGGTTATATTTTTTAGGTCAAAAATAGTTTACCACTCGCGAAAGGGTTAAGTGACATTGGTTTATGTATAATAACAGCAAATAGATATTTACTTATAAATCATAAGCGAATCGATAAACTCGATTTTTTCGAGGTTTTTTGACAGAAATAGAATAATTGATTGACCTTTACTCATTAGAGAGTTTAGAATATGAAAAGTCTTGATAAAAATAATTACCAAGATTCTGAAATCAAGAAAAAACAAAAATTTCGTTGGAATAAATAATTATAGAGACGTTCTTTATGAGGAGATTTTTTCGGCTTACTAAAAATGTGTATAAAATCAAAAATAGGTGCTTACTTTATTAGAAAATTCTCGCTAAATTTCTTTAACTCATGAATAAGCTGCAAACTTTCAACTATTATGACTATTTTATGGTTCTGGTAAAAGTAGTTCACATATTATTTCTGGAAATACGTTTATCTCAAGTTTTTCTAGTAAAGATCTTTTTATCTTTATTATTTTGTTTTTTATTGACAAAATTATAGTTCATTTCAGGTGCTATGAATTTTTTTTTACAATAATACTGTATTAGAATTTAAATTTGATGTTAATAAAATAATATTATTAGCTAAATGGTGTATAATAATAATGATAAATGTATTAATATCAATTAAAGACTGAATAAAAAAATCTATATTTATAAAAATCAAAAGGATATGTAAAAAGAAGAAAATATTTATAATATCTTAATAATTGGATTTAACTCGCGAGTTAATGCAAAATATTTTCTGATTAATCTCTTTCACAGCTAAAAGATTTTTTTCGATATACCAAATATATTCAATTGCATTGATTTAATACAATTAAATTCCTAAACTCAATGTAGTGTTGATTAGTTGTAGAAAAACGTCAAATGTCATATAGCGAATTTAATCGCAACCTTAACAAATCAATATATAAATATATTTAAGAGCGTATTAAATCAAAGGGTTCAAACATATTCAAATTATATTCAAAAAACAAAAGTCAGTATAAAATAAAAAGATAACAAAGTGTGATTTAATAAAAAAAAAATTTTATTTATAGGGAATTCATTTATCAGCGGAAATTTTTCTGCTAAAATTTTCGTGGCCATCAGCTATATTTTTATTTATAGGTTTTGCTAAAAAATGGTATCGAATAGAATACCAGGCTCAAACAATCTTTAATATTTTTTTTATATAGTGATTAATACTTCACATGAAAAAAGTTCTGATTCTCCTTATGATCCTCAATATCAATATCAATATAGAGTAAAATGTTTAAGTAAATTAGCTAAGATGACAGAATATATATATATATATACTCTGATGATTTTTTAGATCACTAAGAGTGCCTTCTGCAATTCACATATTGGCTTAAAATGCTAAGTAAAAACAACTGTATTTATTTAATACTATTTATTTTTAATTATTGGTGTAGTAATAAATATATTATATATGTAAATGAAGTTTCAATTATTAAATTTAAGACTAAAAGGGTGTGGCAGATAGCCAGCTAACTATTGTTATAAGTCACATTTATTTAATATTTTTTATGTGAAATTTCTTGTTTAATTTTTTATGAATTTTTGTCTACCTTATTCTCAAAATTGGCATTTTACTTGTTTGTATACTTAATTCCACGCGCTTCGGCTTTAACCCTTAAAATTTCTATTTCTTATTGTACATGAATAATAAATATTTTCTATTTACCCTTTTTTTAGCATATCATAATCTTTTATAAGTATAGATAATCTTTCTGGCAGCAATAAGTCGTCAAAAAAAAACAGTAAAAAAACCATTATATTTAAGTTTTATCTTTATTAAATTAAACTTTTATTTGAAAATTAATAGTCAACCCTTTTCTATCCTTTAATCTTAAAAATTCTTAATTCGTTGTTTCAAATATAAATTATAATTATTTTTATAATTTGCTATTTTTCTACAAAAAATCTATATTTAATTGATTCTCAAGATATTATTATCTTTATAAGCTCATTTATCTATATTAATTGGATCAAAATCATCATAACTACAAGGAAAGAGCTAAGGAATAATAAATGTATAAGCACTGGCAGTGATAATGCAAATCTCATAGATTTACACAAAATATAATATGATAGCAATACAAATTTGTAAAAATAAGAAATTTTTATACTTATATAAGAATTGAGCATGCTTTCTCGTTTCAAAAGAAAATTCTAAATAAAACAAAATGTATTACAATTTGTCAGGAATGGAAAGGTACAAGAAATAAATCAAGAAATATAAGCCAAGAAAAGGTAATTCAGGTGTTACTATAAATATTATTTATTATTAAAATATAAATCTAGAACTGAAGGTTAAACTAGTTAATAGTATGATAGAAGACAGAAGAAATTTTTTGTCTGATATGGAATCAGAATACTAGGATAACACAAGACTATTTATACTTTTTTAATCAATGCAAAATTGCATAAATCACAATAAAGGCTGATTAATAAAAAAAAGTAAAGACTAGCTAATATAATAATAATCGAAAGTATAGCTTTGCAAAATAGTTTCACCAAGAAATGTTGCAAAGCTATGTATTTGTATAAGGCAAGTATTTAGCAACATGTATTACTATCTATGGTTGTGAATAGGAATTATCAGAATGGCCAAGTGTAAATCTCTGAGAATCAGGATGATTAGGTAAGGACAAATATGATCTCCATGTGCAAAATCTATATTAACACTTTACCGTCCAACACTCTTTAAAAAAACCAATTTATTGATTCGTTTATGATTTAAAAGCAAATATATTATTTGCTGTTATTTTACAATATACCAATGGCTCTTAAGGTATCGGAATTAAAGTGTATTTTATCATAACTGGATTTATTTAGAGGATCAATAATGGTCTTCCGCCCGTGAAAGAGTTAAGACGATTGATAAAATTTATAACGACAAAACTTCGTGAAATCGTTATTCAATCTTATCTAATCGATACAGATTTCTATAATACTTGAATTATCTTTAAAAAAATTACAAATTTATAAGAGAAAAAAATATGAATATACATAAAGTATTAATACAAGTTAAAAACATGCTTGGCAATTATCTTTTAGGTTCATATGTTGATGTTTATTAAAAATCAAACTCAAAAACAAATCCACAAATGGAATAATCTCTATATTATAAATTAGATATCCAAGAGTGTAAAATGTATATGTATCTATGCAGGGATTTGGAATCGAATTTCTTAAAGTCTCGTTCAATTTTAGAAAACGCACAAGCAATTTCTAAAAAAACTATTTAAGAATTCTATATTTAGAAAATAAAATATGATCTTTTTCTTTTCATACTTACTGTAAAACACAATTTTTTTATACTTATTATAATTTTGCATAGGTCAAAATTGGCACTGGGTTGGCAGGACTTAATAATTCTCCTCTTCTCACATAATATTAATTAACTCTTACTTTTTGAGCTCGATTAATTTTTACATTATATCTCAGAGAAAAAATATATCAAGTTATTCCAAATGCAAAATGTACTCTGTAATACTTTATGAATTGTCAATTAAGAGTAGATAATAAATGTTAAACATCACATATCCAGACAAGAATGCTTGATAAATTATTGTATCTGTCTTAATTTCCGCGTTAGCAGTTAAAGTTGCACCGATTGCTCTTCCAATATATATTCTTTTCCATCTTATACAATAATTCTTGTTATTGATTTAATATTTCTTGAAATTAATTCTACATAAAGTGTGATGTATTGGCTTTTCGCGTATCTAAGTGGATGGTTGACAATAATCAGACTATCGTTTCCATAAGGATTCAGACATTTATGAATAGCAAACCTTTCCTTATAAAATTTATGAGCACATACTGAACATATTATATAATCAGAATGTGCCTTAACCTTACAAGGTTTTTCAATAGGTTTACTTTTTCTTTTTTATTTAGGGACAAATATGAAAAATTTAAAAAAATTATCGGTATATATGCTTCTCGCGTCATCAATTCTGTGAATGCCACTAGCTCTCATAAACATTCATATAGCAAAAATCATAACTCTTTTGATTTTAGAATCTTTAAGCCTAAGAGTTCTGTTTGGCCTACCATATCATATTGTTTAATTATGGAATTAAAATAAATATAAAATCCAAAAAATGATTTTATGGACATTTCTTTAGTGTCCTTGATGATTATAACAATAATTCCACAGTTGATATTCTTTTTATTGTAAATAAAAAGATCTAATATTGCCGATTTATAATTATTGTGAGCATAAATATTCTAACTCTTTTTTGTACACATTTTTGGTAAATAGTATCAAACCAATGGTTGTATAAGCGTTTACTATCTCATTTTCAGAATCCCAATTTAAAAATATTTGTTTAATTGCGTTATTTCTGGTTATTATTCTAACTGATCATTGCTTAGGGACCATGATTGAAATTTCAGCTTCATAGAAAATTTGGTCTTTGAGGGAACTATACTGTGTCTCAATGCCGCTAGAGCTCAAATCTTTTTCACTGATAGCGGCAATTTTCCTCCTTTTATGTCTGGAGTTATTTCAGATATATGTAGCAATATTGAACGCTGTGTCATCAACTTCAGCACTTCCAGAATCAATATTGCTGATCTCCAAAATGAAATTATCAGGATCATTGTAAATTTCTCCATATTGACTAATTGTATAATCTGCGACATCATTTTCTATTTCGGGCAGCAGTAAGGGCTGCTCTAATGTGAACAACTGTGAGAAAGGAGCTGAGACCAACAGAGTTGCCTTACTTATAAAAACTATTTTATTTGAGGTCCATGGTCTCTAATTTGTTATTAACAGATAGACGTTGTGAGTATCCAATTTGGAAAAGAGTTTTTAAAATGTCTTCTTCACGATAATCCTATCTATCCGGGCTTACAGTCTACTCGGAGCATTTCCAGGGTTCATGTGAGTAAGAAAATACGTCATTTGAGGTCAGGTATTGGACATAGGGAAGCTCAACCACATTTTACCTCAAAGCTTCAATAATTTGGGAGAAGAAGTTCCTGATAATTCTTGATTAAAGAAAATGAAAATTTGCTATCTGAATAAACCAACATATACTTAGCCACAAATTATGGAATATATATAGCTCTTGATATAACTAAAAGATCATTCTCGTTTAATAGAGTGATTCTTCTGATTGAGGCCACAAATCCGAATGGGATCTTTATCCTACAACTATCCCCCTAGCTGAGTCGCTGCCATCTGTATTTAATTCCATCTAGCGAGTTCATGTAACGAAGAATATATCGTTTCAATTCAGTGATTGGTCCCTCAACCAAGAAATATTTTGTGATTTTTCGTGTTAATTATTAATTCTGGCTTCATTCGGTGTTATTTGATAGTTGAATGTTCTTGAGCTCTAAGAGCTGTCTCAACATTAATCACCTTTCTAGGAGGGCCACACTCATTACCTGTGCTTTCTCAATTAAAGAGTCTAGAACCTTGAGTTTTACTACGATATACATTATTAGAATTGATGCTTCTATCCTCAAGTCCTTTATCTTATCTGAAGAAACCTCAAGAGAAAATTTCGGAGTGTAGATATTCATCGTCAAATGATTTATGGACTTTTTTGAGATAAAAGATGTCTATGCTTCCTTGATAGGGAAGCTTAGATTCAGAATCTTGGTTTGAACCATTTCTGTGTATATCAAACACATTTTTTATCTTTCTCAACAATCATAATTTCGTCTAGATAAGCTGTAAATTTGATTCCAATTTATCAGGCTCATTTCATCATTATACAGAGAATATTTGCGAATACTAAGGGGTTGATGGAGAGCTCATATGAAGAACTCTGAGTCGGAAAGAACTCCCATTAAATTGGAATATAGGATATTAATGCATTTCTGGAATCAGAATATGCAGGAAGGTGTCTTGAAAATCTGCGGATGTCATGAAGTCCTTCCTCGATTCAATTTACATATTTACATATTTACATCAATTATTTTATCTTGAAGCGCTGAGTTTGAACATATTTTTTCAAATTCCAGAGGTCTAATACTGAGATAAAATCGCTTGTCTTCTTTTCTGTTATGAACAGCTGTATGTATTTCCCAGGAATCGCAATTTTCGCTTCTTTTATCTCCCGAATGCATCAAAATATAGCCATCTCTTCAGATATCATCCACGAGACTTTCTTTGGCATCGTTCGATTTTTTTAGAGGTTGTGGGAAGTCAAAATCGAGCTTTAGCATGAAAGTATCACGTGGACAAGTGAGGGGGTTGCCGGTGAGTTTTCGCGGTTTATTTTATATGAATGTCTATCAATCTTTTTTAGTAGGCTATGAAAACTGAGAGACGGCCTTCAACGGGAATAGTACCGTTTTTTTCAACTGAATCGCATTTTATTTTCATTTTTGAGGAAATTTTTGACTCATAATGTTTTAGTTCTAGTTTTGGGCGGTCCCCTGAGCATATTTTAAGTTTAGAGCCGTTATAGGAAATATTCTAATTTCAGAATGTTGGCTCTGACGAAAAATATACTCCTTATTTTGGGAATTTTATTGAATTAGTGATTAGCTTCTACTAATAGTTCAAACTAATTAGTACTGAAAAGCTAATAATCTGACTCTTCGATGAGTTTCGGAACTCTTCCCTGTAGATTCATGGTATTATAACACATTTCAATTCTCTCTTGTGGTATTTTCGTTTCTAAATCGGCGAGAAACATTCTGAAATCGAACTAAAACTTGATTTTAAGGCTAATTTCATATCCCCTCGAAAGATCGTTCATTAGTCTTCAATAAATGCAATATTCTATAGTATTAGAGATATTTGACAGCGTTTATTGAATACTGTTTAATGTAAAGTCAATATTGTTCCCCTAAGTTTACTCTGTGTCGTTCAAAACATGTGGTGAGTACTGAAATGCGCTACTTTTAGGGCAACTGTATATTTTATCCTTTGTATATTAATCTTTAGTCGGTTGTGGAAGAAATTATCTTCAGGACAAGAGTTTATCTCCAATAACTCTGAGAAAAAGATGAGATCAGATACCGGTTCTCTATGGAAAAAAGGGGAAATTAAGATTTATTATCACTTTTACCTCCATTTCAGTTGCTTTACTGCTTTTTGAGTCTCAGAATTTTCTGTTCCGATAATTCTTACTTGCTCAGAGAGGTTTCTAGCTAAGTTAATTAGGTTTTATTGGTTCAATTTTACTATATTTGGTAGCTTATTTATTAAAAATAATTGTATCTTATAAGAGCTGTTAGTGTACTTATTCAAAAGGGAATATAATTAGTATAAAAAATGTGTATTTGGAAGTATATATGAAGTGATGAGGAAGATGTTAATCTCCCTTATCATTCAGACTTTTATTCATCAGAATAAAGTCTTTGGAAGTTAGTTAATCAGTTTTATTCGCCTATAAAAATTACCAGTAATTCTAATTTAAGTTTATAAAACTACAAATAATTTAAATAAAACTTGAAAATTATTTAATTACAAAGGTTAAAGATAGATCAGCTTTTTACAAATCGTTGACTACAATGGTCTACGCCTATCAATTTTTAGTATATTAATAACATCTGATCAAAAAGAAAATAATAATAATAATAATAATAATAATAATAATAATAATAATAATAATAATAATAATAATAATAATAATAATAATAATAATAATAATAATAATAATAATAATAATAATAATAATAATAATAATAATAATAATAATAATAATAATAATAATAA
>LSSN01005083.1:0-27181 GCA_001970855.1 Smittium culicis | reverse complement strand
CCCCCCCCCCCCCCCCCCCCCAGCCTATACAAAATAACACGACCTCATCCTCCTTTGTCCGAATCAATTTCCATTATTTAATACGCTGACTACATTTCCTGCCTCCACAATTCCATCATCTCTTTTATTAATATCCCGCTTTCCCATCCGCTCTCCTTGAGTTTCTCTACTCTATTACAACAATGTCTAGCCCTGTCAAAACTACCATTAAAGACCCATCTGACTCTGTTTTAGAAGATTTAGAATATGTAAAAATAGCAACCCAAAATATCTCTCTGCGTTCCGATACCAAATCATCCTCAAGCTTTAACGACTTGCAAATAATCGACACCTCTCAACAAAAATTCAACTACTCCCCTTCCCCAACTTTCACTTCCTCCTCCCTTTCGAAAGCTTCTAATCTGGATACCAAAAATGACTCCTCTTTAGAGCCCTCTCCTTTGTCCAGGGCTTCAAGCAAATACCAAAGAAGCTCTTCATCTTACTCAAAATCTACCGTAGATAAAGCCAAAAAGGCTAAGCTGAAACTTGAATCGTACTATAAAGATCTCGTTGTCCAATGCATAGAAAGAAATAACAGGTACACTCTCCTCTCTACACTTTTAATGTTTTGATTTAACGCCACATTGCACTATATGCCATCTTCTTTTCTCCATTTAACCAATCTCTTTTCCACTAAATATTAATCAAATTCCTTTTCTATATTTCCGCCCCCCCCCCCTTAGGAGAGCACAAATTGAAAACAAGCTGCTGGAAGAATCTGGCTCAATTGAGCGTAGAAATCGTCTCCTAAGTGGCTTTGGTGCCAAAGAAGGAAATTATTTAAGACTAAGAAGAACTCGTTTAGGCGCTCAAGACTTTAAAACTATTAAAATTATTGGAAGAGGTGCTTTCGGCGAAGTTCGTTTAGTCCAGCAACAAGATAGCGGCAAAATTTATGCTATGAAAATGCTACGTAAAGCTGATATGATCCAAAAAGACCAATTAGCCCATGTTCGCGCTGAGCGTGATGTCCTAGCTGAAGCTGACTCCGATTGGGTAGTCCAGCTTTTCTTCTCCTTCCAAGATGAACTACGCCTCTACCTAATCATGGAATTTCTTCCCGGTGGCGATTTAATGACTATGCTAATCAAATTTGATGTTTTTCCCGAAGATGTAACTAGATTTTATATGGCTGAATGCGTCCTAGCCATCGAAGATGTCCATCGACTAGGCTTTGTTCATCGCGATATCAAACCTGACAACATACTAATTGGAAGTGACGGACACATCAAATTATCTGATTTTGGTCTCTCCACCGGCTTCCACAGGCAACACGATTCCTCATACTACCGAAAGTTAATTATTGACCAATCTGACAATAATCAACGCGAGCTAAATAAAACAGATACTGTAACAAGCCAGCATGAAATCAGCCTAACCCTTTCAAACAAAGATAAAATTTTAACTTGGAAAAAAAATCGCCGTCAGCTAGCTTACTCCACTGTCGGTACACCTGATTACATCGCCCCTGAAATTTTTTTACAGCAAGGATACGATAAATCCTGCGATTGGTGGTCTTTAGGCGCCATTATGTACGAATGTCTCGTTGGATATCCCCCATTTTGCAGTGAAATGTCCCAAGAAACTTACCGCAAAATTATCCACTGGCGCGAAAGCTTAGTCATTCCTTCAGATGTACATATCTCCAACGTCGCTGCTCATCTAATAAGATCATTCCTTTGCGACTCTGACTCCCGTCTTGGAAGTAACGGTGGCGCTGCGGAAATCAAACAGCATCAGTTCTTTTCAGGCGTAGACTGGGTCCATTTAAGGTCCCACACCCAACCTCCTTGGATTCCCAAACTAAATAGCATTACTGATACTAGTCACTTCCCAACTGACGAAATTGACCAGTCCCCAAGCATGTTTGATGACCAATACTACTCTGAAGGTAAACTTTTCCCCCCAATTTTATTTTATTATAATCTAAATATTTATATTAAGATTTAGCTGAAAAAAAAAATCATTATTACTTTTTAGGCGGTGATGACAATTCCCAAAGAGATTTGGCCTTTGTCGGCTATACTTATAAACGATTCGATATGCTGACCCGCAAAAACGCAATTTAACATTGCAACAACCTTAAGCCATCTTTTTAATTCCGCTTCAACCTCTTCATTTCAACCAACCGTCCCCCTTCCTTCTCTCAACTTTAGTAGTATTATCTACTTTTTCTTTTAAACCCCGATATAAGAGAAATATGCAAAAAAAAAATTTTGTGAATTTTGACCATCATTATAATCATCGAAATAAATTTATAAAGTTTATTTAGAACTTTATGATCAAACCTCTCTTTTACAATAATTTATTCTCGCTATTTGACCTTGTTTTCTTTTTTTTTTATCTTACTCTTCACGCTTTAAATAAATTAGATTTTTTCATTTTATGATTCCTTATTCTATAATGGTTATTAGTACTGTCCACTGCCTTCGCCCTCAATAGTATTTTATTTCTGTAGACTCTTTGCTACATGTATAGATATCTACATAAACAAACTTTCATTGGAACCAAAAAAATCCAACTTGAATTATTTAACAATTAATAATATCCAATCTCATTCTTCGTTCAATCTTTTTTTTTTAACCAAAAAAAATGATAATAAGCCACTTATTATACAGATTAATAATTTAAATCGCGTAATGTATAAAGGGCATATAATTCAATATAGTGAGCTACTGCGGCTGAATCCTTCAGTTCTTATTAGCACCTGCTGATAGGGCTCATGTTGATTTTTGATTTAATTTTTTTTTATAGCTATATTTACTCTTATAAGAATAATAAATATAGTTAGAAAAGTGATAAAAATATTTATTTAATAAAGAAAAGTGATAAATTTATTTATATTATGCGACAAAAAAAAAAAATTCTCTAATCTAATGCTAAACTCTTCCTTTATAGTCTTAAACCCATTTTTCCTTAAACTTATCCCTCATTCTTAAATGATGGTTTTTATGTCGTTTTGTTACGGTTTTTATACTTTTCTGGTTTCATGCCAATATTCGCGCTATTAATTTCGTTATTTTTAATACTATAAGTTTGTTTCATTAACCTGTCGAATTTAGAAATGCGCCATTATTATACCTATCAAAATCAAATTGACAATTCATTACGCTCGAATAAACATACATTATTTAATTATAATTTTTTAGGCTGTGCTCTTTTTTTGTTAATTACATATTGAATTTTAAAAAGATTAATTTTCGCAAAATTCCTTAAACAAAAAAGCGTAGTTTCAGATCAAAAAGAGAATTCTTTGTATACTTCTACACTTCCACATATATTATCTCATTTTTGAGCGGTATTACTAAGCTATAATTACTCTTTCCGCCAATTTTATCAAGCTTGAGAGCCTAATATAACCCTCCTATCAATACCTAATTATCCTCGTAAAAGCTGGACATAAGTTTCGAAATCATTATTTTTTTTTCGTATTTTTATCTTGTCCCCTGAAAATATTGTTTGGTTACAAGCACAACTTTAATTAATCCTTTTTTTTTATATATATATTTATTTATAAAGTCATCATGCATATCTACACACTTTTTTTGTTTTTTTATTCTCAATAGTTCGAATAATTATATTCCCTATTCTATTTCAAATTATCAGCCAAATCTTATACAGAGTATCCAAGTCTGAATAACTCTTTACTTATAGACATAAAAAGATCTCACAAATAAAGCGCAGCTGAGCTACCTTATAATTTTTTTTTTTTGGTTTAATTTATTCGCCTAATTGCTTATTAAATTCTTTTAGGAATATTAAATTCTTTTAGGCCAATTAAATTTTTTCTTTTACATTATTATAACATTTCTCTACCGAGATCTACTTTTGAGGAAAATTGATTGCTATATATTATATATTATATATTATATAATTAGCACTTTTAGTTCCATTTTTTATATTTTTGGTGTTTTGTCCAAAGATAATATTAATACCTGTATATTAAATGGATCGAATTATGATTATTCAACTAAAGCGACGCCTTTTTAATTGTCAGATAAATTAGTTTATTTAATAAATACGGTAAACTGTGTAAGGTATTAACTACTAAAAATGAAACCGACTTTTCCCATAAAAGAAAAAAGTCACTATTTATATAACTGAAAACTAACGATAATAAATCCTTTGTTAAAGCAATAAGTTGTACTTTAGGGAACATCTAGAACGTTCCAGTCTAAGAATAGCACAGAATAAAAATTACCATGATTATCTGATCTTGATTCTGCTTTGGTTACAAAACTAAATATAGACTTAGTAAATATAGGCAATTAAATAATCGCATATATTTGCTATTGGTTTTAAATAACATTGGTTAGATAAATTTTGAATATTATCTGTCATTGAACCATAAAATTAGTTTAGAGCCATTCAGTTCTTATGCGGATCTATACTAGGTCTAACTTTGCAATAAGGCTCTATGCTACTCTATTTTTGTTTATTAATTCATTTTTCTACCAATTTATACTATCTTTTATGCAGCCTACGGAATTTAGAAAATATTTTTTTCCTCCTTATTGGTCACCTCTTGGTCTTATCTGTGCTTCCTAAGTATTGTATATTTTGCAAAATACTTTAATATATCAAGTTAATATAATAGCAATTTATATATTAATACTTTATATATTAAAAAACTTAGATGTATTATATTTTACATTTATTAACAGCAGTTTAATATATACTGTGCTAAATCAAACTAAAACTTAGATATATATTTTGAGGTGTGCCATACTCTCCAGCTCTCGCAGTGTGATTTTCAGTGTGAGAATCAAGTTCAGGGGCAATGTTGGGATCAGTTTTCTTGATACCGTTCTCGGGATATAGCTTGGACATCATTTTGATTGATAGGGTTTGACTATTTAATTTTATGGTTAGTTTTATGTATATTAATTATTAAAAAAATAATACTAATTAAAGCTTGGAAATATATTTAATTTTAATGTTAAAGGTTAAAAAAAATTTATTATTGTTGCTATGTTTATGGTTTTTTGGTTTTGTGTTTTGTGCTTTGTGTTTTTTTTTATGGTTTTATGGTAAATTTAAAAGTTTTAAAGTGTTCAGACTAAGGAAGCTTAATTTTAGAATTGTAAAAAAATAGTACAAAAGAAAGATTTTAATTAATTATTATCCTTTTATATTGTTAATTTTATTTAGAATTTAAGGTTTAGTTTTGATATTCTTTAAATTTATTGTTATTAATTTTCTAAAAAAATTCGACAACCTTCATTAAGGCATTTTCTGTGTGTTTATTTATATGTAAAAAATATACGTGCTCTTCTATGTAGCTAAAGTATAAAAATCCATGCCAGTCTTATCGTAATATAGTTGATGAGCCTTTTTATTTTTATGTTTATGTTTGTGTTTATTGTAATTGTTAGACTTGACTAGATATTATTTATAAAATTTGAATAATTAAATTGAAGTTTGTATTATTATTATTATCTTTTTGATCATATGTTAATAATATACTAATAAATTGATAAGCATAGACCATTGTAGTCGATGATTTGTAAAAAGATGATCTATCTTTAACCTTTGTAATTAAATAATTTTCCTTTGCTAAAAAAACCTTATACTAAGTGTGGCTAAGTATTAATAAATTTTCTTTCTAACTCGTGCTATGTTATTATGTAACTGAATTCAAGTTTTATTTAAATTCTTTGTAATTTTATAAATTTAAATTAGAATTACTGGTAATTTTTATAGGCAAATAAAACTGATTAACTAACTTACAAAGACTTTATTCTGACGAATAAAAGTCTGAATGATAAGTGAGATTAACATCTTCCTCATCACTTCCACATATATATCCCATGCTTTAATTCACTAAGCAATCTTATATTTAAAGAAATCTATATAAAGACTAGTATTTTCTATTATATTAAAAAGGTATCTTTTTTATCATTATTTTAAAACCTCATTAAAGTTTTGATTTAAATGATTTAAGAGATAATACGCTAAGGCTTGCATTTTTTTCTATAAAAAATGGTTTAATATACGATTCTATCAAGAGAGATACAATCCCTGCATAAGCAGATTTTTTAACAGAAAGTATATCTCAGGTTTTATCTTTCTTTCACAGAATAAAATACTATAAAGTAGCTCACTATATTAGTTTTAAGCTTAACTTAGTCTTAAGCCGGATTTTTCTCATTTACTAAAGCATACCTGCTGCAACCGAATTAAGGGTCAAAATTTTTTTCTTTGCGTTATCTCCACCAGTATTATAATGGCTGAGAACCTTTATTTTTATTGAAAAATATTAAATATACACAAAAAGAAATATAGCTTGAAGCTAATATTATCTATTTTAAAATAATAGCAATTATCTAAAATTATTTATTGAAATTTTAGCATTATCAAAATTATATAATCCAAAAATTATCAAATGAAAAATAAAGAAATAAAAATTAAATAAATAAAAGGGAAAAAATTCTACCGTTGAACAATCAGTAGTGCAAGGTATTTTTGAAGGCTTATGTAGTAGTGTAAAATATATCTCGTCACTACAAATATGCAATCACAGTTAATAAGAATTCTTTCCAAGAAATTAAGGGTTTTTAAAGAAGATTTATAAATTCAAAGAGAAAAAAAAATTTAAAAAGATCAAATATCCGTACCGACCAATTAATTTATAAGGAGAAACAAAATTGAATAATTTAATTTTACGCGCATGATTTTGAATAGAAAAAATAAAAGGGCAGGATGAATCTAAACTGCGATATATAAAGATATCTAAACGACGAAGTTGGAACGGGGTCCGAAAAAATTCTAAAAAAGAAAAAATTATTTTTTGATAAAAGACTGCATTGCTAAATATTAAATAATTATTATGTTCTCAGTAATATTTCTTTGAAGTAAAAAATACTGCACTTAAAACTCGTATTAACAATACATTTATTGTGCGAAGCTATTATATTTTAATATATCTTATTATATTACAGCTTTTTTCTTCTTTTTGTAGAATTTCTAAACTCTAGGTAAAAACAAACAAAAGATAGCGTTAAAAAAAAAACAAGCTTTTCTTTTTCATATTTATAAATTTATTGAAAGTTTAACTTTACTCAACCCTAAACCTTTACTAGAAAATAAAGGTAGTAACTGATTTTATGACTACACTTATCAGAAAAGTTATCAGTAAGAGAAACAAAAACTTACAAAAATTCATTGCACAGAATATTTTTAAGGATTACCCGCCTAAAATTATGAAAAGAAAAAGTATCACTGGAAATTTTTAAGGCATGGGTTGACTGAGAATCCAAATAATGGATAAATTACAGGAGCAGCTCACAGAATTGATAAGATCCTGAAAAATAAATGATCGGCTCTCAAAATTTAACAAAAAACACCCCTGCTACATTCCGATAGAAAATAAAAATACTATAGCAAAAAATTCGCGCGAAAGATCGAAAATTAAAGGAGATAAATATATCTACGAGTATAAAAGCCCAATTATAATCGATCCTGCTCTTAAGATGCTAGAAAAACAGCATATCGATGCGCTTATTAATAATAATTAATTTCGAGTTTATTATTAAACACATCCAAAACCTGACTTGTTCAATAATGGAATTACCAAAATTCACCGACTTCACAAGCGCAAAAATAATGGAAAAATTTAATAACACACTCCAATAGAGATCTCTTCTATAATAAGATGAATCAGAGGATTAAAAAAATATATAATAATAAAAAAAAAGTAATAAAAGATAATAAAGTATCAGAACTAACAAAAATGATAATAGTTATGAGATTATTGGTCAAATCAACTGTCAAAGCAGGGAGAAATATCATAATTATAATTCTTTTTATGGACTAGTGACTTAAAAAGGTTTTAATAATGGACTTATATTATAAAATTGTGATATTTTAATATTTTTGACTACTTAGATTCTTCTTTTTCCTATTTTACCTTTTTTTTGTCTTAAATAGGGAGATTAGGGTATAATCATCCAGCTCTTTTACAGAAATATACTAGCATACATTTTCACTAAGGCTATTCATGCTACTCTATTTTATTTATTTATTTATTATCTCTATTAATTTATATTCACATTTTATACAGTCTAGGAATACAGAAAAAAATCCCTTTTTTTCTACTTATTGAGGTTTTTTTTTATGCCTTATCTGTACAGCTTAAGGCTTACAATTTTTATTATAAAAAGGGGTTAAATACTCCCTTAAGAAAAAGAGAAGATTTTTCCATACAAGTATTTTTTAAATAGAATCTCTGCTCTTAATCTCTCACAATAAAATACCCTAAAAATATATACTAGTCCTGAAATAACCTATTTTAAGCCCAAAATTTTCATAATTACTAGAGAAAGCCTGCCGAAATCTTGTTTAACCAAATAAATTTATAATTTTTTAATAATGCAGCTATTTATGGCTAATTTTTTATTTAAATTAGGTAACTTAGCATATTAATAATTTATTTAGCCCTAGTGCTACTGTTGTGAACAATACTCAGTAATATTAGAAAATACGAGGCATTTCCTAATTCTTAATCCTCATTGAAATACTATTATAAATAAAAGGAACCAAGCGAATGAGCATAATTACATAATTACATAATTTTGTTTAGTAATTCTCTTGAGAAACTTTTTGGGAAAAATAGCCATATATAAAGAATGTACGTAATTTACCAAATAATATCAGTAGTTGCTAAAATTCCGATACTGAAATCTTGGCCCGTTTTTCGATTAAGATTTCATAATATATAGTTTGATAAATTTTAAAAATCCGTTTTAAAACCTGTTTATTTTATATATATTAAATCCTCGCTCAGTTTTTAGGAGTTGGTTAGTTTTAAGAAATTTCTATATTATCACCCGACACAGACGTTTGTAAATAGTCAATAAATGACACAAAACTACTGATTAATAAAATGTTTTATAATATCGATAATAAATGAAGCCAAAATTATTATCTAGACAATTAATTCGTATTTTAACCATTTAATATGTAAGGTTTGTTAACTCTCCATATTAATAGTACTTTTGTTTCTGAGTGATTATAACTATTATGTGCCATTTAAATATGAGATTTGATAGATTAGAATTATCCTAAAAATTCATATTTATAAAGGCTTGTGTTTATAATGGCGTGGTGTATGCAATAATGTACGATATAATATCTAAATTAACCTATATTTAATTATTAGTGTTAACTTATTTAGTTATTATTATCACGAAATTACTCATTATTCAGGAGCTATCTATAAAATGAGTTAGAAATTTAGTTTAAGAAAAATAAGTTTTAAATTATTTAGTTTATCTTTAAAGTAAAAATAAATTAATACTAAAATACAATTTTTGCATCCTAATTCTAGTAAATTTATCCACGCATGTAATTCGGGTCAAATAGAAACGTATTTTCAAGATTTGATAGGATTAATTTTAGTTAATTCGCTAATTTAAATTATCCAATCAATTCAGTTTATTCAATAGTATAAAAGACTTAGAGATTCATTTTTCGAATCTCTAAGTCTTTAAATTTTTTCTCCTTTTAATAAAATCTTCGAATCTAACAATGTTAGGAAATTTATTCTTAATATTTCAAATCTAGTTGAGCCTATCTTAAATTTAACAAGAATAAATGAAATTTTTATTTGGTGTTCAGAATGTGAACACGAATTCCAAGCCGTAAAAAAGTCACTAATTCTGTCTCAATTTTAGCTCAGCCAGATTTTGAGCAACAATTTATATTATCAGCTGACTCCTTTTCATACGCTATAGGCGAGGTGTAGGAACAAATTGAAGCTAAAGGAAAACACTGAGTAATAGCTTTCCACTCCCAAAGTTTGCAAAAACCAGAGCGCAATTATTTAAACTACCAAAGAGAAGATTTAGCAGTCGTAGCTACTATAAAAAAATTTTGAAGCTACTTACTAGGTAGAAATTTTACTATTTATACCAATAATTCGGGAGTATTATCACTCTTTAAAGCAAAGGATTATTATTTTAGGATATCCCGATGGCTAGACGTTTTCTCAGAATTTTACGCCATTGTAAAACATAGTGCGGGTAAATAAAATAAAATTGCGTATTATTTATCAAGAGACGCGATTACCAATATACCATTAGTTTCTAATGATGAAATAGTGCTTAAACAAGCAGAAATTAACATTAACAACATTAAATATCAAGAAAAAATACTAATGGCAAAGAATTATATTACTAGTCCATTAACTCTTAAAAATCTCATACAGGACAAAAATTTTAGATTATGGGTTAACAAATTCACATTACTAAAAAATAAAATATATTTTAAAACCAGATATCAATTGTTAGAAGTTATAGAGAGCTCTAAAGAATTTCAGGAGATTTCGACTAATTTACATGAACAAATGGGTCACCTAGGATTTCGAAACCTTTATATATGGCTGCGATGTCGTTTTTTGGTACCCTAGTCTATATAAAAATCTAAATAGCTTAATTAAAAGCTTTTTTTAACTCCCAAAATTTTAAATGAGAAATCCAACTTACATTTCACTTTGAAAAACGCAATATTGGTACTGTTAGATACCTGGTATGTGAATTAAGTTGAACCTTTCTCGGAACCTAAGATAAAAAACAAATATTTTTTACAGCGATTTAAAGGTTAGGTGATTACCCTATTGCCATACCCATGAGTTCAACAATTGCTTCGTATGCTCTACAATTTATTCTCGAAATTTTGTCGTACTTTGGAATCCCGAAAGTGATACGACCAGATCGAAATCCCTTTTCATCAGACCTAATTCATAGCAAATCCCGAGAATTAGGATTTAGTTTACAGATAACCCCCGCGCACCAGCCGGAGTGGGATGGTGCAGTAGAACGGTTGAATTCTATAATACGGTATGTTATAATTAAAAGTATAATGTTCGATATTAAACCGATGGAATCTACTCTTTTTTGGGATTGCATACTGGTTATGTACATACATATCAAGCCGTGCGATTGAATCACCTTATTTCTTAATTATTGGAATGGAAGCTAAGATGCCTATGAACGCTGAAGATGTCGAAATCACTAATGTAAATTTGGATAATAGGAACCAATAATTGTTGCTTATAAACTAGATTTGATCTAATAGTTCCAGAGAATCGAGTAAGAATAATTATAAAATAATTTTTAAAAAAGAATTATTGTAATGCTATTTTTAAGACTGAAGATACAACTACACTTATGGATATATTTTTGTGTAATTTATTATTATATTAAATATTAGATGTGAAATCTAAATCAAATGGAAGGAATAAGGTTTTATAAAATATTAAACGAATTAATTTTCGTAAAGTTGCGAAATAGTCGTTTAACTATGATTTTAAGCTTCTACATACCTTTGTATTTGTGGAGCGTTTTTAAATAAATCACAAGATTTTCCATAATCTATTGTATAGAAAATTATCATAGCAAATCTTTTCATTGTTTTATATAAGATGAATGTAAGAATAATTTCTTATGGTTTAAAACGAAAGGATAAAAAAACCTCCCAAAAAATTTGCGACTCTTTGAAGCGGACCTTATAATATCAAAAAAAAAAAAATCCGTCATATCATCTAAAACGATATAAGTGAACAAAGAAAACGTAAAACAATACATCTTGCGTGTCTAATTGAATTTCATAAAGGAATTAGATGAATTGAAGTAAAAGTGTCATTGAAACTGCAAATTAGGATGGAATCATTCGTTATTATGCAAACCTAAAATAGAACTAACTTTGCATTAAGGCTCTATGCTACTCTATTTTTGTTTATTAATTCTTTTTTCTACCAATTTATACTATCTTTTATGCAGCCTACGGAATTTAGAAATTATTTTTTCCCTCCTTATTGGCCACCTCTTAGTCTTATCTGTGCTTCCTAAGTATTGTATATTTTGCAAAATACTTTATTATATCAAATTAATATAATAGCAGTTTATATATTAATACTTTATATATCAAAAAACTTAGATGTATTATATTTTACATTTATTAACAGCAGTTTAATAAACACTGTGCTAAATCAAGCTATAACTTGTTTATAAATATACCATGCATTAATTAACTTAGAAATCTGTTATTATCTGGTAATTTTATTGTTTTTTGTTCTCAATACCTTTCTCAATTTGAGGTATACAGCTGTCTTTTTATTGACAATTTTACAGTATGAGTTTTTTACGAACTAATACTATATTTAAATACTAGATATAGTAAAGCATTATCATAATTTTAAAAAATAACATAAAAATATAGTTTTATAATAAGGCATTAAATTTTTTCATGTGCTTCATAAAGCGATTAGGGTTTTATTGTTTCAGTATTTTGCTTAATGTTTCATATTTTTACGCACATCCTAATCGGGTGTTATTTCAATTTAGAATATTCCTTTTTTGTATATGGTGTAATTTCCTAATTTGGTCTATTATAAATATTATTTTAATTATACTATTTTTAGGTTCATTACACTAAATATTTATAATATTAAAGAAAAGATCAATGTTAATTAGGTTTTGGCCAGAGTATAATTATCTGGAGTATTACTAGTATGTTACTAGTATGTTAATAAGCGAATTTACTTGCTTTATTCAAGAAAAAAAATAAGAATGTGCTTTAAAATATTTTAAGAGCCACAATAAATAATTTTTATATTAAATAAAGGACTATTATCTTGATACGAAAAAAATATAAACTTTTAGTTTTATTTAGGATAAGTAGGTCGAGATTAAAGTTACTATTTCTAAATTTAACCGTTTTTAATCCTATTTCTCTATGGCGATCCTGATGTTTTCAGACTATTTAATCCTATAGAGACCATAAAAAACCAAATATTTCAGAGCGCTATTTTACTGAGACACGAATTAATTCAGTTTTTTAGTGTTTCACTGTTTATATTTCGGAATTTAGAATAATTTTTAGGTTATAATTATAACGAAAAAGGGTGACTTTTAAGCAATATTGTTTTTTTAAAAGTCAATTCTTTTTCATGCCGTTTCTATTATAATACAAAATATTATTAAAATCATCTAGCTATTAATATTTGACTAAAGAATTTTTTTGTAAATATTAAGGTGCAGCTTATAAAGTATGTAAAAAGCTTTTAAAAATTACAGTTATATATAATTTACGAATATTATTGTGATTTGAAATCATATTAAGATAATATTCAGTTCCTAAACTAAGAATATTGAGAGGTTTTAGAAAATTAATCAATAGAAATTTCACTCAAAAATATCTAGAACAGCAAACGCTGAATTTTTCATAACATTAATTTTGAGCACTTTCATGAGTTTTTACAAAGGTGTAATTTTTAGATTCATAAGAATATTATGGGAATTTTGTCAAAAAATTTATTGAGCTCTTTGAACTGATTGTATATATTTCAAGAATTTTTTCGCCGTATCATAGGATGTAAAAACTTAATCTTTACAGACTTATTTTTTTTATAAAAACACAGGATTTAAATTTTGGTTTTTTATAGAACAAAGTTTATAGTAAAACCTATACATATTTTGAAAACGTTAATATTTAAAAAAACATTCATTTTTACTTAAATACTTTAGCTATTGGTCTCCCAACTTATAAAAAATCAATTCTTTTTATCCTCAATATCTTTTATTAGTTATAAATATTCTAAAATAGTCATAAAAATTATTATATTTTTAGATATAATATACTATCAAATATTAACGCATAAATTTACATCTTTAAATATAGTTGGCTATGGTACCATTTTACTATGCAGTCTGTATTGATACCGGAGGATTCTTTCTTGAAAAAAAAATTGTTCTATCAATTAAGTAGCCTCAATATCATTCTTAAGGCTATTATTTGCTACATTCAAAAAAATTTTCCTGTGAGAATTATATAATTATTAAAACCCAGCTTTTTTTTTTTAGTGATTTTCGAATTATTTACTTGTGTCAGATAAAAATTTTCCTTTTCTTTAGTCAATTCATATTAAGCTGCGATTTTTTTTCTGTTTTATTTAATAGTACCATTTCCAAGAATCTTTTACTTTTATTTTTATAAATTTTCTAAAAACGCTCCCTCTTCCTTAGGCTTTTTTTCTGATAGTAGCCAATCAAAATTAAATAAAGTTTAAAATTTTTTTGCAAATCACCAACCGAGAAAATCGTCAATGACGACTATCAACTCAAGCTCCAATTATCATAATAGTGTATCTATTTCGGTATACATAGGCAATAAATTAATGTAAGAAACTGAACCCAAAAAAGTTCGTATTAAAGTATCTCATTTTAACGATTAAGATCAAAAATTTGAGATTTAAAACCTCAAAAATAAAATTTAACATCAGCAACCCTTATAAGAAATTTATCAGTAAAAAATAGCATAGGATATAATAGAATGATAGGATCGTATTGAATTAAAGATTTCGAAAGTCATAATCCGTAATTCAAAATCTCTAACCAGAAAATTTCTACGGAAAATTTTTGGGAATACAATGAAACCAACCTGTAATAAATATTGTTTAGTGACGAAGACATCATTATAATTAAGGAGCCAGATATTTCAGAATGTAGAAGCAATTCAGACGGAAACAAGCCGACTAACGAGCAAGGAAAGAGATTTCTAAAGGAAATTATCTCCTCGTATGCAGGTTACAAGGATGAAAATAAAGTATATGACGCTAAGGTAGCTGTGATTAGAAATGATCCAGTTGAAAGTTGAAACTTGTTCGAAAAATGCTGTAATCTTGTATTCGAGTGATTAGGTGGCCGCACTGGAAAGCTGAGCGTCGCCGGTTAGGTTCTCAGTGAGAGCAAAATTCCCATGTCATTGCAGACCCTTCAGACCGAGGGAGTCTCCTCGGCCTCAGATGGAATTATACGACCATAACTAGTCCTTTTGGACAGAACGAACTAAACGGATGCAAGCACGAATATCAAAATTGATATGAATTTTATGAAGGCCAAGGAAGGCAGAAAAACCAAGCGATTGGCAGCTGCTGAGGTCGTTGGACGCACCAAACGACTCAAAGCCTACGACTCGGAAATAAACGAGTTGAAACAGATAATTATAGAGTTGGCCAAGCTTGTTCAAAGTAAAATAACACAGGTAAGCGCTGACAACATTATGACATTCATATCTAAGTTCATAGGTTATTTGGAAAGGAACACATTTAAGGTGCCTGACTTTGTGTTCAAAAGTAAAGCCGCAGTCAAAATACAACCTACTACAGCAAACATGATACCAGCAACTCGATACGAAAACTGAATTCTCAAACTAAAACCAAGGCTTCTAAAGAGCCTTTGCAGCAAAAAACCAGTTACGCTTTTGCAGCTATAAAGGGCTTCAACACCTCTCAGAAAACACGCGCTACAAAACGAATCGAACTGACTTCAGATCAAATAACGAAAATTGTTGAAGGTGTTGCACCTGTAGAATCATCCAAGTATAAACTTGTTTACTTCGATGGAATGAAGCGATCAAAGATTACCTGGGTGAAGCAACTATTGTATCAGAGCCAAGTCCGCCCATACTACATGGGTAATATAAGTTGGGTTGAAGATTCGAAGCTAGAAGTATGCGTTAATGAGAAAATGACCCCGGAAATTAAGAGCTATATGGAATCAATCAAAGGTATTTCCACCGATCTATCTTACTCCCCGGTAAATAAACAAAGCGACGAGACAACTCTGACTGCACTCAAGGAAAGGTTTAAATGGCAGGCTTCTGATAAAAACAGAAACATACCATCGCAAGAATGGCTAGACTATTGAATAAGATAAAGCCTGGAGAATTATTGGGCTTAAAAGAAACGTTCCTATTAGGGTACAGCGATCGGGATAACAAACCTACTGAACTCAACTCTACTGCAGCCATCGGCGGCTCCGATGACATGGGATTGTGAGAGATACAGAACAGGGCCATGGTCCAACTTGCGGTTCAGGGTCCACCGATAAAACCTGTCATGGAGGCAGGCATTGCAAGGATACGGGACGGAGTGATAGATTACTGGTGTGGAATGTCAGCGAGCTATCCGCGGCATCGGTGAAGAGGTTTGTAGAGTTGCACAGTAATTTATCAAGGGACGGTTTTATTGTCAAAAAAATTAAGGAAAAAAATAACGTTCGACACAATCTAATTTACACTAAAAGCTCTGGGAAAAAATTAAGTTTTGAAGAAGTCGCGGAAATATCAAAAGTAATAGGAGTATATATTCAGCCCGAGCGAAAAAAAAAGTAGACAGAGGTCCCAAAAAAACTGAACTATCTAACAGCGAATCAATCGAATCATAGCTAAAAGTGATGACGTATAATATCAGAGAGTATATCAGCAAGCTATAAGTACTAGATTTGGTAAAGAAACAGAACCGACGAACTGTGATAGCGCTCCACGAAAAAAAATCTCAATATTTAAACGAATCTACTGAGACTTACTGAGTATGTAACTGTTGAATAAAAATCTCTATTTCGAGCCTGTGGTATGGTTATAGCGCTTGGAATAAGAAAATAATCAGGGCTTTTGGTTTCTCAGCTCAAACAAATGCCACACTGGTTAGCAGAAAAAACACCTTGTAAGCACAAAAAACAAAAGAATCTCACTGAAATGTGTCAAATTGCATATGCAAATCAAAAAAATAGATGAAAACTGGTAATTATGGTCTTTTCAAGATTCTCGCACAAGATGTGGTCAAAGAAAAAGAAATCTAAAATTATGCTAATTGGCAACTTCAAAAAAGTTACTGAGAGAATCATTCCAATTATGAATAGAATTGGTATAGGTCTACAGCGAGCATCTGTACTAAATCCATAAAGATCAAGAATGAACGGAGCAGTAATGGGTCGAATGATAGAGCATATCACCTAATCAGGATTCCCAAAAAACCCAACATACGTCAAAGTAATAAAGGAGATAGGTTAATCTTTTGAAATCATAAATCTGTTTGCTCTTTTAGATCAATTTGAGAATGATATCGAGTATCTAGCTGAAAATACCGCTGAGTAAATATAGATGGCTGCAGAAGAGCTGAATAGAATCAAAGAGGAGAAGCACCGATTCAAATCTGTGCTATCAAAATAAACTCTGAATAAGATACAGAGATGCAGGAAGCTGTTTAAAGGTATCTAAAAGAATCCAAGCGTATCCGAGGAGTACTTCAAACTTAAAGAAAAAGCTAATAAGCACTTTAGAGCAGATAGCAGGAATAAAAATAACGCATAAATCAAAAAGGCAAGAGATCTTATGTTTATGAACATGCCTAGAGAATTTTGGAGCTTACTGAAAAGATTCTACTGAATATTCCGCTCCTCTCTAATAGATGGTTCCATTTTTGATAAAAATAGAAATTTGGACTCAGGCTGAATTAAAAAATCTTAATCTTGAGCGGAACACTTTGGGTAACTGGCTAAAGGCAGCGCAGGTAACGGTTTATCTTCTGGAAAATAGTGTAGAATGGGACTTAGTTCGAAAACTGTACACAGAATGAGATACGTATATATTATGAAATGAAGTATGGGCTGCATTGAAGTCAACTCCAAATAAAAAATCTCCAGGATCTGACTGGATACCTAGTGAGGTATGGAAATTTTTTGATCACAAAAAAGAGCCTACCTCACCTTTTGCAAAAATATTTCTAGGTCTGTCAATAAAATATGAATAGCTGAAAAAATGCCACATAAACTGGATCCTAGTACCATTTTAACTATACCAAAGACAGGGGACTTGGAACCAAATAAAAAAGATGAATCTCACGTATTCAAACATTGGAAAAAGTTATTAAAAAAATAATAGCACGCCTGCAAATCAAAATTTACTATAGATACGACATCTTATTCAAGAATCAGTTTAAACTCTAAACACGAGAGGAATATTTTGTTGAAGCAAAAACTCTGTGCGAGTTTGTGCGCCAATGGAAAATCATAGGGCTCTGTACCAAAATTGGATAAATATACTTTGGAAATGCCTATTACAGGGTAGCCTACCAAGCCCTACTTAGAAAAATTATAATCTCTGGTATAGATGGAAAGCTGTACGGGAAAAATTAGAATCTGTACAGGTCACTAAAAATGTGCGTTCGAGTCTGTGACAGGCTCTCAAAAATATTCGAATACAACTGCAGCGTCAGAAAGAGGTATCCAGCTTCATTCCTGTTATTCGATATCTTAATAAACACTCTTCTTTGACGAAGTATAGGGAGTCAAAGTTCCTGGAATTAGTGCAGAAATTCCAGAGCAGCTATTCGCAGAAGATACGGATTGCCTAGCAGAAAGGCCTACAGAGCTCTAAATAGCGGAAGAAAAACTAATTGAATGGTCGTAAAATTAGGAGTATCGAATTCAAAAGCAATTTAGGCGTCATATGGATTAACATATCCACTCTAATGCTGTTCAGAATAATGTAAAACCCATAAAAAAGTATTTGAATACAAATAATTAGTTTTTTTTTTTAACGAGAAGCGGTAAAAATTTTTAATTCTAAAGAACAATAAAAATAATTGTAGGAAAGACCTTTATTCAACGTACTACAAACTCTTAAGAATATATATACTAACAGTGAAGATAATAAATTCGTTTAGAGCAGTGCTAATGCCAATCCTTACTATTGCGCGAATTTTTTTGGGATTTTAGATACGAGAACCTGAACACTAAATAGGTGACTAACAAATTTTTAAGGATATTGGCAGGCGTCGGAATATTAACAGTGCTTAAGGAACCCAGTAACGAGCTTAAAGTCGACTAAATCAACAAACGGGCAAGCGCCCTAAGAGAACACACTCTTATGAAATTAGCCTGCTCAAAAAAATTTATTAGTGAAATAATTAACGAGCCACTCAAGAGTTTGCTGGTTATTTTAACTAGAGGAGCTGAAACTGTGAAAATTTTTTTCTAAAATTCGCTGAAAATAAAACGACAGCTCAGGCTTTGCAGGCTAGGAAGATCAGAAATGAATACAGCAAAGAACGAACTATCAGAGCGCCAGAAATAGCAGTCTTCATAATCTAATATGAATCTGCCATCACGAAGAATGGCACTAATGGTCAGAAAATGGAAGTTTGAAGACCGCGAAGAATTTTTTGAATTCTTCCTGCTTCGGCAGTAGAAATCGGAAAATATACACTTTTTATAGGTCTATTCATTTGAGGATGTGTGTTTATGAGCAAATTCTGTGATCAGGTTGAAATTGAGGAAAGCAACATAGGGCCTTGTGGGAGCCTTCACAAATAACCTGAAATTAATTTTTTCGCCCTTTTTACGATTCAACCTCAGCCTAGCTGCTGAGATATCTGTAATCTACCGTGTCCAATGTTCTCGGAATTAATATTGTATGAAACTGGAGTATGCGAACCAGCCCACTTGAAGTAATACCCATAATGTAAGCAGGCGATAGACCGCCAGATGATTTTTATAAATTATTAGAATGTTTTATTTTTTATTAAATTAGCTGTTATTTATGTTAACAAAACCCGAGAATCAAAAAAATATAAACTAAAAATACAATAAGCTAATAAAATTTTATAATAAAATCCTCTGGCGGTTTATCGCCTGCGTACCCTGTTGGGAATTTCTTCAAGTGGATTAGTGCGCAGTTTCCAGTTTACCTGTATAAGCAGCTTCTGGGCGCTGGACACGGTCGATTGCAGTTTTCCCAGCAACTAGGCCGAGATTGAGTCGAAAAATTGAAGACATCGCTGTCTTCAGTAAGTTTTATGAGAGGGTCGCCACAAAGAATCTGGTTGCTTGCAATAAAGTCAACCTAGCCGCAACATGATCGATGCTAAACAGTTATTCTCCAATAACTGGACCTAAAAAAAATAAAAGGCTATAAGTTGCCACCTCTAATTTTTGATTTTCGAATTTTTTTTTTTTTTTTTTTAAAATATTTCAAAATTTTTTTTTTTACTTGCGAAGTAAAAAAAATTCTGAAAATTCGTCGGTATCTTCGATTTTCCATTTCGTTACCATTCTACCCATTCGCTTTGAAGGCTGGTTTCGATTATTTTCTGAAGATTGCCACTTCAGTCTTTCTATTAATTCGTTTTTTGATTTATCGCTCGTAATCGGATTATATTCGCTGTTCAGCTTGATATTCTCGATTTTTTCCATTGATTCGACTAATTTTTCGATTTGCTTCGACTCGATGCAAATTTCCAATTTTTCGTCGTTTGTCCAGTTGATGTTTCGAATAAATCGCGGCTGTATTTCTTCGCAAATTAAACCTTTTACCAGTCCTATTCTGTTTCTTTTAAACACGTCAAAATTTAATAATTTATATATTGTAGCTTCAAATGGAGACATTCCAGCAGCTATTATATTTCTTTGCTCGTTCGTAAATTCGACGCTTTTTTTTTAATGGGATTTTTTTTTTTGAGGTTGGATGTTTTTCTTTGCTACGTTTGCGTAGCTAATTTTTTTCGATTCGTTTTCGTTTTTTGAGATCGTTTTCGCTGTTTCGATTTTTGTTTCGTTTTTTTTTGTTGACAATTTTTTCGAGTATTTTCTTACTTGCAAAAATGAAGCTTTTAACTTGGCTTATCAGTTCCTTGTTAAAGTTTTTCGATGGAATAATGTCAGCTATTTCTATAATCTGGATTTTGAGCGCATTAATTTCCACATCATCAGCCTTTATTTTCTTTCTTTTTTCGTTCGATTTGTCGATCTCGCTATAATCGATTCGTTTTGTTTTTGAGGCGTTTTTTTCGGATCCGTTTTTTTTTTTCGATTGATAAATTCGTTCTTTCGGGTTTTCCAAACAGTTTATTTGTTTGAGATTCACTCATTCCATCAGGGAAAAAAATTCTTCTTGTAGTCCTCTAAGGATTGAATTCCTAGGCACCTAGAAATTTCCTCGGGGTCGGCCGTATATTCTATTTTGTCGTCGTTTGCGTCCTCTAGCAAATAGCCAAATAGCCTATCGGCCCTGGCATTCTTTTTCTTGAATTCGCTTTGGTGCCATCCAGGCTCTTGCTTGATTCTATTTTTTTCATC
Source organism: Smittium culicis (assembly GCA_001970855.1). NCBI lineage: Eukaryota > Fungi > Kickxellomycota > Harpellomycetes > Harpellales > Legeriomycetaceae > Smittium > Smittium culicis. Next base: position 6,224 of record LSSN01005083.1, on the reverse strand, counting down.
ATAGTTTGAGATTCGAGATCTTGATTTCGAATAATGATCAAGATCGAGATCCGAATCGTCGTCGTCCTCTTCAACATCAATGAAGTCGTTTTCGTTCTCGTCGTCGTCCCATTCGTTGTTTGATTCATCGTCTGATTGTACAATCTTGGGCTTGTATACTGTTTTATTCAGCTTGCCCATTATTGCATTCGAGATTGGGGATTCGTTTTTTTTTGAGATTTTAAGAGTATAAAATTTATTAAATTTTGATTGGCTTCTTCCAGAAAAAAAGCTTAGCGAAGAGAGAGAGTTTTTAACAGATTAATATATCTATGAAATCTTTGTTTACCGCACTTCTAAGCTAGTTGAGCTTCAGATGAGCACCGGCCCTATTTATCCAATGCCTGCGAGGTGCGGATGATCTAGAGGTCCAGAGGGGAATCAGTTGAATATTTATATAACTTTTTTTTTTTTTTTTTTGAATTTTGTTTAAATTTTCCGTTAATAAGTAAAAATAAAATATAATTTACTTCGGTTTTTATGGGGTTTTATTTTTATCTAGATCGAAATAATAAAAAAAAGTTAAACAAGTAAAAAAAATCTATATCTATAAGAAAAATGGTACAAAATGGTTGTAAAATAAATGAGGTGGATATATTTAGTTGAAATTCTTCTTGGTTTGAAGTTTTATGCTGCGACCCTAATCAAATAGCGTCCCATTGCTAAAGCGTCCATCAAGGACGGGATATAGGGGTGACATTAATCTGAAGTAGCTTTCAAGAACCAGGTATACGTTTATTGGTGGATTTGTAATACCGTCAATTACGTCACGAAGTGCGAAGTTATTTTTAGATGTCGACTTGTCTAGCCTCAATATTTCATTTTTGAAAAAAATGTTATCACCACCATTAGCAACAAAATCTATGGTTGCAAAAGTGTAGTTTCTTGCTAAGTCAACTGGTTCCCAGTCGGTCGCTTCTATCTGAGCTCCAACTTTGTATCTGTCCTCGCTTGAAAATGAGCCAATCAAGCCATCCATGGTGTATTGAGTTTTACGCACAAACAGCTTGTCGATGACATTATTAGTGCCAGCGCTATTAGGGCTATTTTTTGTATTAATTAGCCTTTGGAATAAGTTTAAGTTTTTTGTAGTGGGTTTAGCTTGAGTAAAGTTAGCACGAAGTCCATCGAAATAAACGAAGCCACGAACTGTAGAGTTGTTCCGCGAGCCAGAAAGAGCGCCATTTAGTGCATTAACCAATGTTTTCCCATTGATTACTGCATATGAAATCGGGTTATTGAAAGGAACTGCTTTCATTATATGCTTTCTTTTGATTTCACCTTTGTTAAATCCTACCTTAACCATCCCAGAACTAATAATAGAAAAATTCACTATACTTTTATGGCCAATTAATTTAGCAGCAGACATTAATGCCATAGAAACTAGATTTCCCATTTGACTTTCTTGTTTTATAAGCGAACTGCTGTTATCTTGATTAACGATATTAGTCATGTTTCCGATCAGCGGAATATCCATTGCAGCGTGACCTATTGCAGTGTTGATATATTTATAAAGCTGAGATTGGTATTTATCAACAATAGCTTTTATTCCGGGGTGATCCTTTATACCGCTATGTATTCTTACCGGTTCGCCCTTAACTAAGTTATCAACAATTCTACCTTCTTCATCAAAAACTACGTCCAGATAGCCTACATACTCACCCCAGCATTTGGATTGAACAATGTAAGTGGACCAAGGCTTTCCAGATTTACCAGATACAGAATTAGTGTTTTTAATCAGTGTTGGGTAATTTCCTTCAACTTTGTTTTCTCCGATAACTTTAGGATCTTTGCCACTATACAAAAAGGTGTGTGAATGAGCTCCTACAATAACAGATACTCCTGGCTTAATCAGTGATGCCAATTTCTTGTCGATTTGGTACCCGATGTGGGAAAGCAACATGATTCTTTTTATTCCGGCCGCATGTAGTTTATCGATAGAGTCATTAACAGAATTGACCATATCGGTGAAAACGACATTAGGGCCACTGGAGCTTGTCCACGCAGTGTTATTTGTAGTTAAACCTATTATACCAAGCTTATATCTGTCGATGATAGTATATGGTTTAATGATGTTATATAAATCAGGCTCAGCGGTTTTATTTATTTTCATGTTAGCACTGACAACTGGAATGTTAACATACTTTAAGTAATCAGCGAGAAAAGAAGGGCCATCATCAAATTCGTGGTTTCCTACAGTCTATTGCAAAATATGTTATGTAAGAAATAAAAATATAAATATAAATGTTGTGTAAAAATGAATTTTATTAGAAAAAACCAGGCTTACCATAACCTCAAAGCCCATGTTTTTTATAACATTTCTTGTAGCTTTTCCTTTAAAGTAACTATAGTAGTAGCTTCCTTGGATTTGATCTCCAGCATCCAAAACAAGGTGGTTAAAGATTGATTTCTTAATCCCCTTTCCAAGTTTGAGATCTTCGATTACGGTTTTGACTTTAGCTAATCCTCCGAAACAATCGGTTTTGTTTTTCGATTCAGCGAGATAGCAGCTCTCACCTTGGATAGATTTGCCAAAACTATCCAACTTTGAATGCAAATCATTGGTGTGTATAATTCTTAAAAAGAATTGAGATTCAGAATTTAATTGAGAAATTTGATTTTCAACGCTGTTGAGCTTGTTGTTAGCATCGGCGTTATTCTCAGAAGTATTGACGGAAGGGAAAATATTTAAATTTGCATAAGCGGTATCCAGAACACCCAGGGCTAAAGATAAAACAATAAAAATGCTACATACGCAGTAAATAATTCTATTGGAGTTTTTTTTAGAATTTAAAGAGGCTTTGCGATTAGAAGTTATGTCTGTGATGCTATCAGAGCGAACTGAGTTTTCGCCCAAGTCAGAATTAAAGTAGGTGTCAAAATCGAAGTTGTCTTTATTTAAACCACCAGACATTTCCTGAAGCTCGTGGCTATCATAGCTATCCTCAAGGCTCTCGGGAAAATCCTGTTCAAGCTCGCCGAAATTCGAGTTGGGAGAGAAACTATTTAAAGGCTGGTACTCTGCGTGGCTGCTACCTGCGTGTTGGCTGGATTTAGCTTTTAATAATGTTTTATTTTTGTTCTTGGTCATATCCAAGCTTAAAAAATTCTTAATGTGAAAATATCTTTGATTTTCTTTGTCAATTAAATAATTACTAAAAAATTCCAATTTCTTACTTATAGTTGAATATCTATTTTAGTAGGCGAAACTTGACAGCGTGTATATTATATTTTGAAACGAATAAATTGATTATCTAAACGAGTTGGTTTTTCGAACAAAAAAAAGTCTGATATATATTCTTTAGTTAAATGTATATAAGGCGTAAAATATAAATTTATGAGTGATGCTTAATTTTGGTTCTTGATTGAATGTATATATTTAGCGAGGTAATAATAATGCATAATGTCTTTTAGAAAGATGTATTGTACATAAGGCGGCCTAGGGGAAATAAAAGTATAAATATATAAAATAAATTAATGCAATAATAATTTCTCAGTTATGCAGTGATAGGCATAATTAGCCCTTTTTTGAATTAGAGTGAGCTAATTCAAAAAATTGAGCGCTTTTTTTAATACTTCCTGTTATAAATGATTTGAGGGTTTAATGTGGATTCTAATAGGCTCCCATTATCTAAAGGGTTTAGCCCGCCAATAGAGCTTATAGTCAAAAGCCTTGAAAGATATGAAATTATTGTTTAATGGGGTTTTCAATATTGAAAATTTAGTCACTTTAGGCCTAGAAGCTAAAGTCGAGTTTTCAATGTTCGTGACGTAAGCATCCAGAATCCATGGACTAGCTGAAGAACATTCTATAGATTAAATATAATTCCAATAGCCACTCGCTCTACAGAAAAACTCATTAATTTCTGTTTAGCATTCCAGCTAAAATACCCAAATATATGCTGGATAGCTAATTTAAATGGCCTATCTTTAAACATAATACATTGTTATTTGAAACTAGAGCTAGCTCATAAATTTACATAGTATAAGCTTTAAAAATTATTAAATAATATAAAACTAGCTGGTGATATTCGTATGCTTATTATCCACCTTACTTTAGAAGTGACAAGACTGACAATTCTAAATACTAATTTATAGCCAACAGGCTTTTATCAAGCAGTTAATTCCCGAAGTTCTAGAATACATTGGTAATTATTAGCTCTTAAAAATAAGTTAGTGTACACAAAAATACTAAAAGAGCGCTTGTAAAGTATTGGCTGTAGAGAAAGCTAGCTTGTTAAAATTTCTGATGGCTAACACCTAAGCCTTAGTAAATATAATGGTTCAATTATCTAAATCAAATACGTATTATTATTGGGGCTGATAGTTTTCAATGAGGCAAATAGATTTACAAGCCCTTATACGATAAAGTTGCTAATTTATATTATAATTGGCTTAAAACCACAAATTTTATCAAAGTATTTTATACTTAATACGGCGAATGAGTTCAGTCTATTTATCAACATGCAATACTAATTGGATATGGGAAAAAGTGAATGTAAGAAAAAGTTGAAGAAAAAAATAAATAAAATTTTTTGGCAAATGCAACTCGAATCTTATGGATACATACATATTTGCTGGAAATAAATTGAATCTCTCTCTGTTCTCTTTTGGTATATATATAATCCTTAGAGGTCGATTAAGATAAAATGGTACGTCCCCCCAAACTAGCTACTCTATTATGAAAATCCTTATAGCATTTTTTTAACCTAAATAATTGATCTGGAATAATGTATTTAAAATTAACATTAAGCCTCAACGAATCCTTATTTTTAATATAACGCTTATTATGTTACCCCATTTCGAGTTTTTTTATTTTCGAATTGCTACAACCTAACAATAAATTCGACGACATTTATTAGGCTCCAGTTCACTCAAGCAAAGGAAAAAAGAAGTGGTCCAAGGGAAAGACCAAGGATAAGGTCAATAACTCCATCACTTTCGATAACAACACCTTAGAAAAGGTCAAGAAAGAAATCCCAGCATACAAACTTATTACCACCTCCGTTCTCGTCGATAGACTAAGAATCAACGGTTCTTTGGCCCGCAAAGCTCTTAAAGAATTGCACGAAGCCGGAGCTATCAAGCTTGTTTCTTCCCACGGATCCCAAACTATCTACAGTAATTCTTTGATCTTTTAGTTTATTATTCTATTTGTGCCTATACTTATCTTTTAATTATATTTATCTTAATAGCCCGTGCCTTTGCTGCTGCCGCTGAAGAAGAAGTCGAAGCAGAACCAGTCAAGAAGGGAAAAAAATAAACTTTTCATTTTATAGTATATTTATATCCAATAAAATTATCCCTGATACAATGTATATTTTAGCTTAGTATAAGCGACATATATTTCCTCGAATTTTTTATCAGCAATTGCTTAACTATTTCATTCACAAATCAGTCTATTTTCACTTTTTTGGTATCTTAATAAATCCGTCCTTTAACCAGATAATCGAAAGTATATAATTTAGCGATATATGTGCCAAGTTCTTTTATGAAAACTTTTTTTTCTATCATGTGCTCTCAGTTGGATATATTTATTAACGATGTATAGTAATCCTCTCTCTTCCCTAAGCTTTTTTTCTGGAATTAACCAATAAAAACGCTTGAAATTTTTAAGAGTATTAAGAGTAGTATTCTAAAGGAATACAGTTAATAATAAAAATAAGATTAGGATTATTTAAAACATGTCTGAAACTAGCAAAATCAAGACAATTAGATATGTTATACCTTAGAAAATGTCCATTTTGCAACATTAATAAACCGGAATCAGTAGAGCATCTGATACTAGATTGTTCAAAATGGACCAATGAACGAAGAAAAAAATTGGGAGAATTTATCCCGGATACCCACAATCTATTGCCCGGTTCAACTGATAAACAGTTACTTGGCAAGCTCCTTGGAGGGGAGTTGATCTATAATACAGTTGGGATTCGAAAGAATTTTAACAAACCTGCAGTCAAAGCGGTGTTAGCAACAGCATCGTTTCTGAGTGCAACCTTAACCACCCGCACTATTACTCTTAATGAGTTAATAGGAGCACCAACCTCCTGGACCCAAAGCCGCAATGGTATGGAGACCCTAGTGGGTCGGGATGGAATTGGTTGAGAATAACCTTTAATATATATATTTTTACTTATCTATTAATTATTTTCAATAAATTTTAAATAAAAAAAAAAAAAAAAAAA
>LSSN01005079.1:0-23516 GCA_001970855.1 Smittium culicis | reverse complement strand
GTTTCGGTTTGAGATTATGCGACAGCAGCAATGGCAGCAGCGATTTTAGGGTTAGAATCCATGGAAGTTACGAGCTTCATGATGTTGGGGCATTCATCATTGTTGAATAGTTCAGCGCTGTTTGCATCTTTAGCTTGGTTGTATAGAGTGTATAGGACGACGTCAGGGTATGTGATGCTATTGCCGTAGTAGTGGCCGCTTGGGTTCGAGGCTAGGATGGGTTCGTGGCGGCTGAACAAGAATTTGAATTGCTCTACCATGGCGGCATGTGACTCAGCAGTTCTTGTTTTGACGGCGTGGTGAATAAATGCATCATAAGAGTCGGCGATTTGCAAAACGTAAGCTTCTAGTTGGGCAGCGATTTGGACATCAGAAGGTAAGAACCCATATTCTCTGGCCAAGTAGCGCTCAATGGCGGCAGATTCAACAAGACTGAATTTGGAGCCATCAGGTCTTGTTTCGTTGAGTTGTGGGAGACGACCAAATGGCATAGAATCCTTTTCTTGGGGCCATTGAGGAACTCTGTTTTTCCAGTTGGCATCAGCTAGCGAGAGCATAGTTCTTGTGGTTTGAGCGCGGGCAGTGATAGGGAAATACACTAGTTCGAAGGAACTGGCGGGGTGTGTTTGTTTATTGGATTTAAACTGAGCCATGTTTTGAGTTTGTTTGTTGTTCTGGACTTGGCTTTGTTGTCGGGTTTCAGCTTGGCTTTGTTGTTGGGGTTGCTTTTGGCTGGGCAATTGGCTATTTCTTTGGTTTTTTCTCTTTGATTTAAATGGTTTTACAAAAATCGATTTAAGAATACTTGTGAATTTGTTTGGTGATTGTTCAGTTGAAATCATTTTTGATAAGTTTTTTTATTTGTTTGCAGTTAATATAAGCAAGTTAGTTTTAGAGAAGAAAGTATCTTGAGTTGATTGCTTGATGATAATATATAATCTATGCGAACAATAGAGGTCTTTAAATACTTTTTTTTTAGCGAAGGTTGTGTATAGTAAAGCTTATAGAAAACTGTGTATAGTAAAGCTTAGAGAAAACTGTGTATAATAAAGCTTAGAGAAAGCTGTATATAGTAAAGTTTAGCGAATAAGGCTTATTAGTAATCAAGTGTAAGTGATCAGGGCAACTATTATTTTAATATCTCTATATCTGTTTGCTATAATAGATAAAAGTCAAAAGTATAGTTTGATCTGAAACTTTCTATTTCTGAATTGATGATTAGTTATATTTGTAAGGTGTTTTTATGAGCTAATAATTTTTGCCTGAACAATTTATTATTGATAATTTTGACAGAATTTATTTTCTATTAATAATTTTGACAGAATTTATTTATTATTAATAATAATCATTACAAATCGGCTAAATGTGGGGAACATATCGACAATCGTAGTTAAATCTTATAAGCTTTCCTAATCGTAACCTATTTTTAAGATTAGATCAAATAAGTCGATCTATCAAGCAGATCAACCGATAGTGCCAATGAATATGTCGAGTTGATGGTATCAGCTAATTGATTGGTAAGAGATATTTTGCTTTTCAAAAGAGTTGCACAAATAAGAATAGGAAGCAAGTTCACGGGAAATAACTTTTTCCAGCCCAACAGATGTGGGCTTGAGTGTGTATGGCTATTGGCAAGTGGTATCGAATAAGCAGCCAGGGTAAATCAGCAGCAATTACGCAATCGTGCTTTTGCTAATAAATAAAGCTGGTGAATGGAGATGAAGGTTGAAAAACGCCGCCCATTCTGAGAATCCGTAGTATCAAGAAATTTACAAGTTTGGCTGTTCGCTGGAAAATTGCGTCATAGCTTTAAGTATAAAAAGCATGCTTTAATTTGTCATCAAACCTGCTTATTTCTTCAGATTTACAAAAAATAATAGGCGTTCAGGATCTATCACGCAATTTTGCCCGCAGTATCATTTTGCTCTGCTCAAGGTTTCTGCTCTTTAGAAATTTGGCCTGTGCTTATTTGTTGGCAACTATAAATGAACGCTGTGTCTGCTATACTACAACGCATTTCAAACGCTTCCATTTGACTTCTAAATCACTTGGCTGCTTCCAAGGACCTGCTGGAATTTGACTGTGAACGTTGGCATTTTGCTGGTGAGCGTTGCCAGATCAAAGCTACACGACCTCTAAAAGACGTTTCAAACCCACAGACGCCCCAATGTTTTCTATTCGCTCAATATTTTTATTAGGTATTGAATAACATAATTGGTTTTTGCTTATAATAATAATTTTGTTATGTTATTTATTCCTTTTGCTTTTAGTAGCCAAGAACTTTGACGGAAAATCACCAAAAGCATAGACTAAATGGTTTAGATTTTGGCTATATCTATTGATTCAGATACGTAACTCATTCTATGCAAATTTCAAATCTACGAGCGGATCAAACGCGCCAAGAAATTCCTGCCGCTCTTAACTGCTCTTTAAAGCGGTAATACCAACGACACCTAGTTTAATTCTTAATATGCTGTAACCAATGTATGCTATCACACCGAATGTTTTTTTTAAAAAAAAATCAAGCGCTTCATTTAAAACCTCATAGCTCCCCATCACAGAAATAATAAAAATATTACATTTTAAATGAAAAACACTTAAGACAGAATCTAAATTAGCCCTTTTGGTTCAGTCGCTTTTTAAAGTAGATATTTCTATGATATTATCAGTTTGGAAAATGATTGCAGAATAATTTGTAAATCTATCCAATGGTTTACCTTGAACTAATATTTTGGGCCAATGGCTAGGTAGCCTTTATTCTCTTTAGATAATTAAACTCTGCAAAATATAAACAAGGCTACAATAATAAAAGTTTTAAACTATGGACGAGTATATCTATTAAATAACTTGTGTGAATTTTTTTACAGAATTACTGCTATTTAGGACATATAACTCCATGTTGCGCTCTAAAGTTTTTCTACAGAACACTAGAATGACTAGTAGTAGCATACTTTTTTTTTTTTATCGTGGGCAGTCCGATACTCTTTAGTATGAAATTTACAAAATAGACATATATCACATGAAAATCCTAATTTTATCTAAAATGGGCGAAAACACTGATTTACATATGTTAAAATTCTATTTTATCAAGCAGTCTACGAAAACTCCTCTCAGAAAATTTCTATATAAAAAACTTTTGTAAAAACAGTGCATTAAATTATTCAAAATAGTGGCCTGTGATTTTATAAATTACAAGAGTATAGGTTATATCGCTTATTAGCGTGAGCACTCTAAACTCAAACTTTATATAAAGAGCATAATGCTTTTTAACCCTTTCCTGTCCAAATAATTTTGCACAGTGAAAAAATAAACTCCTCTCGTTCAGTAAAAAAATATATAATATTATTGGCTTTATTATATAAGCTTTATGTAAATTTCATTTAATATTGTGGAAAATGTTGAAATATGATTAAAAAAGTTTACCGGAACCTTGAACAGCCATATCCAGATCTAAAACTAATGAAAAAATACAGTGATAAAAATAACATTATATTCAAAGCGCATCATCCATTATTATCTATAGTTCAAACTGAATGTAATTGAGATTCAAACTATGCTCGTATTTCTTACGAAGAGCTATAAATAAATAATATGGTCCATGATCAATATGAGAGATACTAAGCCATAAAGCGAGATTAAACAACAAGATTCAAAGGATCTTGGTCTCGGATAAATCAGATCACCAAGAGATTCAAGAGAATTCGTTACACAAAAAGTAGATATAGTGTCAAAAATATATTATCCATCTATAACAAAATAAAAAATTAATTGTAATCACATTTACACCTCACAAAGGTTATTTAATCAATCCAATGAGCGTTTTAACAATTTTATTGCAATAAAAAATATTTGTGAATTATATTTAACTCAGACAGTAATAAAAACTATATTCAGTTATTCATAGTAAAAGACTTATCTAGATATCATTACACACTAAAAACAATTAATATATGAAAAGGTTAAAATTTCATCAAAAGATGTTAATGCGAGTAATTTTTTATAATTTATTATTTTGAAAATAATATTTGACTAATATAAAGCTTGCCGAATTATTCATTTTTACTTCTATTTGAGTGTATATTGGCTCATAATCACTCGCACTTATAAAAATAATCACATGAAAAATAACTCATTTAAAAAAAGTATATACAATAGTTTAATTAAGGTTTAAAAAAAATAATAAAAGCTTTTTTTAGGTATTTATATGTTAATGTTTATTCTGTTATTAATTAAGAAATAGTAATAATATATTTATATCTAGAAATTAAAGAAAATAGAAAATAAAAGATTATAATATGTATTATACATTAATCCAACTGCTTATTATGGTAAAATCTTCAAGTTTACAAAGAATTTAAAACATTAAAAAGTCTTAGCCTGATAAAGTATAATAAAATTAAAATATCATGTTGGAGTTTTTTAGCTAATCAAAATGGCGAATAATTGTCTACTTTTGAACGGGAAAGGCCCCAAAAATGGACACTTTCTATAGTTTTTTTTGTCTTTAAAGTATTTATACTTTTACTGTTTTGCTCTTAGCATAATCATAGCATATAATTTTTCAATTAATCACTCACTCAGAAATTTTATAATCCTACAACTTTAATGAACAGTATCGTAAACGCTAGTTTATTTTATTTTAGTCTTATTTCAATTATATTCAGAATTAATTATTCTATTTTTTCAAATGCAAAAAAAAGTGAAATATACGTTTTAAATTGATTTTCGCCACCATTCAACTATTTAACTTTTAAATTTGTATTATTTTCAACATATATATATAATAGTCTTTGATTTTTAGTTTATCAAGAAACTATTTTATACTCGTATCTCATGCTAATAATAAATTCCAAATATTATCTTTTATATCCCCTTAGCCATCATGTTACTTTTTATTTTTTTTTTTTATGATTTTCCTGGTCTATTTTTGATGGGTGTGGATTGAATTTATTTTTCATAAGGCAACGTGCACTCACTTTTATTGTAATTTTTTTCCTTGAAACGATTGTTGTATTTTTATAGTTTTAGTTAAAATTATCATTTCAAGTGCTTTTATAATTAAATAAATAATTTAAATATAGCTAATAAAAGTAATACATTATCCCAATACCAATCATAGTTTTTATTATTATCATGGTAATTATGTGTAATTCTAAAGTAATGTTGACCTCTTCAAAACGGCTTTCACTTTTTCCCGTTACACTAAATAAAAACATTCTAAACTCAATAAATATTAATTAGCCAAGTGTACTCACCAAATATTCAGCTAATTAAGACTTATATATTAGATTCAATAGAATAATAAAATAAATATATTGATATTATATGTTACAGTAAAGTGGAAGGTAATAGTATAATTTTTTTTAGTTTTAAGCTCAATCAAGTTAGGCTCATAGTAAAAAGCTCGTATTTCATTTATTTTATAATAGATTATATCTTGTTTTTTTATTCCCAGTTTTACCCTGAACAACTTCTAGTTACATGTTTTTTTCATGATACTCTTTTACGGAGTATTGAGAAGCAAGGCTCAAACACATTTCAGCTTTTTTTTTACTTTAATTTAATCATTTTAATTGAGCAGTTTAGAACGCTATTTGTAATGGTTCTAATGAATACTAAATTCAAAAATATCTGGCTAATAAAATAGATAAAGGAAAAAAGCGAAATAATTTTGGTAGACTATTTTTGGTCTTCATAACAGGAAATCTCATTTTTGATCTAACGCCTAGGAAAAGGTTAAGTAAAAAATAAAAGTCTCTTATCTATCGGAATAACTAAGAGTTTATAAGTGCTTACAGACATAAAATACTTAATTTTAATATTTGCTACTAAGGCTTTAAGTACTATCACAAAAAGTTACCTTTTTTCTGACCAATTAATGCTAATTTCCTCCATTTCTGAATTATCCCCGTCACGGGCGGCAGAGTGTTTTTGAACCACCAGGTATAGCCAACAGCGTTCAATTATAATACTTTTATTTCAAAACCTTTAGAATTATTGGTAAACTGGAAATAAGCAGCAAATAATTAATCTGCATAAAAATCATATACGAATCATAAATTTGACTTTTCCAAACAGCGTTGGACGGGAAACTGTAATACATTTGGCATTGTTTAGACTTTCTGGTTATGTGGCATTTCGTCTACCCTATAAAATTTCTGCTTTAGCTCGCCAAGCCATATGAAGGTTACTTATTGGCCATTTAAATAGCACTAGTTGAATGAATGTTATTATTGGTCAAAATATGTATATTAATAGATCATTATTGGCTATTTAAAATATATATTAATTTTCGGGTTATTTATAGCCTATAATTGTGGAGACTACGGCGCCAGCAAATAGGAATTCGGCAGAGTTCTTGGTTAATAGTGGAGAGTTTTCATGAAAGTGTCGGAAGCTTATTCAAGTTTTTAAAGCTGTTAATAAAGAGTCTATGGCTACATAGTCACTAAATTCATTTACCTCGCTCACATTTGGCACAATAAATCATTAAAAAGTTTCAGATGGATAGTTTAAATCCCACCTCTTCAGACACTCTCCCAGCTCCCTCAAATTCTCAAACTCATACCAAGCTTGATTCTGATATTAAAAATACTCCTTCTCAGACCTCATCTGCTCCCATAGACGCTTCCAAGCATACAGCCGAGCACAGCATGGAAAAATCTTCAAGTAAAGATAAATTTCTTTCTGATATCCCTGACGATATAAGTATTGGCACTCCACCTCAACTACCTCAAAAGTCCTCAGTTCCTTCACAAAGCTCACCACTTTCAACTTCCTCTTTTGAAATTTCATCAAAGGCACCACCCGAATCTGAAATTAAACCAGACACCCCATCCATATCATCACCATCTATTGAACAACAAACTGATGTCGCCTTACCCAAAAATAAATCCATTGAATTAGAGAATTGCGACAGCTCTGATAATCTACAATCAAGCCCAACAACAGTCAATACTAATGATACCATAAATAACCCCGAAAACAATTTAGCCTCCAACTCTACAAACGATGCTACAATTATATCTGAAAATAGCGAAAGAATTTACTTGAGCCGATCCTTCAGCGCAAGCTCTGAAAGAATGTAATCAACTTGTATATTTCTGCTTTAACTTATTTTTATCGATTTTATATTTCATCCTCGTTTTAGAATTAAAGAAATATCTGTTACTCGGCAGCCTTCGATTTCTAAAGTTCAAAATGCTATTCACGACATATTAAACCATTTCGATCCATTAAAAGAAGGTATTAAATACTATACTTATCTTTCTTAATCTCTTTTAACAACTTTATACCATTCTACTTTTTAAAGGCGCAAACAAAGATTCAATACCCAGCACTGATGTCAAAGCTGAGTTTTCTGTAGATAAGTCTGGCTTTAATTATAACCGTTTCTTAACTCAACTTAGAAACCCCGCTGCTAAGCCAATAGCAAAAGAAATCAAGGCGTAAATATACTTTCTTCCCTTATCTTGAAACAACCTCCTCACCCTTTTATTTTATCTATTTTCGTCTGGTTTTTCTTGATAGATTTTTGGTCGAATTTGAAAAGAAAAGCTTCACACTTAACGAACAGATTCGCTTTACATTAGAATTTAATAACGCAAGCTCTTTAATTTTTATACTCTTTTGCCTATATCTATAAATTTTAACCTATTTTTACTTCAAATAGTACATACTAAAAAAGATGGAATTAAACGACGTATGGAAAAATATGGATAGCAAAGATAGAGATAATGCAAAAGAAGGAGTAGAAAAGCTAATCATGAATAAGATTTACCCATTGTAATCTTTTTAACCCTCTACACAATACTATATAAACCCTTATACTATTTAGCATTCAAAAGAACTCTTTATTTATTTTTAACTTTTTAACACATAGCTGCTTTTCGCCTCAGTCTACTGATGACTCTGCCAAAGATAAAGTCCTGAGAAAGAAAATAAGCCTTTTCAGATGGATTAAAGAATCGCATCTCGATATTCCCACTTGCGCTCAAAATAACTCATTTATTCAATTTGCTAGAGCAGGTATGTTAAAGCCACTTATTTAATTAACCAACTTTATCTAAATTGACTTCCCTATTTAGAATTGGTAAAGATGAACGAATTTAAATCCCCACGCGACAAATTAATATGCGTCCTTAATTGCTGCACTGTTATTTTTGGATTGCTCAAGCACGTCGAAGGCGATGTCGGCGCTGACAGCTTTTTACCATTACTTATTTATGTTATCATAATTTCCAACCCGCCTAAGCTTGCTTCAAATATAAACTACATATCAAGGTTTAGATCTCCAGAAAAACTCCAGTCTGAGGCTGGATATTATTTAACAAATGTTTTAGGCGCCATTGCTTTCATTGAAAGTATGGACCATACATGTTTGTCCATATCCAAAGAAGAATTCGACAGGTTATTTTACTGTCTATTATTAAAGATTTTCCGTTTTTAATTTATTTTCTAACAAATAGTTATATTAAATCTAAAAGAAATATAGATCTTTCCATTTGGGAGATCGATTCCGAAAAAAGGGCCAGAGCCAAGGCTCGATTAGACGCCGCGAATAGCTCAAAACTTCCCTCGTCAAGCAAAGGATATTGGGGTTCAATTTTGGATGAGGATCAAGCAGAAAGAGCCTCTTGGCTTTTAGAAAAGGGTAGCTCTTTAGCCAAGTCAACTTTAGAAAAGACTAACCAATTTGTTGAAAAGATAATTTCTGATTTAAAAATTACTGATTCACCCTCTCCTCCCCACTTACCCAATCGTAACAGACCTGTTCAGCGCCAAAATCCTGGAAATGAGACGACTAGAGTAGTTGAAAACTCTTCAAATTGGGCACCTACTTTGGATCTGGTTTGTGATATGTTTCCTGACGTCGATAAAGACGTATGCGAAATGGTTCTACAAGCAAATGATGGATTCGTTCCTGAAACAATTGAGCAACTTCTTGAGATGTCAATGAGCGAACAAATTGGTCAATTAAGTGCCAATGAAAATACAATTCAGAACAACGACGATAGTTTAGATACTTCATCTCATATAACTAAACCTGCATCACTAGAAAATTCTAGTAGAACTACTAATCATCACGCTGACAACCATGAAGAAGGGGATAATGATGATGATGATGACTGGAGGGGTCAGTGGGCAGATGATACCTCTGATGATGAAATTACTGAAAAGGTAGAGTCAATTCATATCGGCGATAATAGCACAGAAAACAAGTCAAATAACCCTATTGTTAGCAAAAGCGTTGTTTTGGAGAAGAGCACAAATTCAGAAAATTCCATTGTTGCAGAATCGTCAAAGCCTGAAAGCTCAAAAGCTGAAAATAACAAAGAAACTGGTTTAAAGCTTGATGAACAAGACCCGCACGATATTGAAATTGAAAGTAGTATACCTGAGTCGAGTAATAGTAACAAAACTAAAAATGCTAAAGTTGGTAAAAATACAGGAACTTCAAAATCTAAAACTACTCCAGATGTATCAAACGACGAGATTCTAGCTCAAATGCTACAAGAAGAGGAAAACACAAAGTAGCTAATCCTTTGCATTTATATTTCTATTATAATATACCCAACTGCATGCTTTAAGTAATTTAGTGAAAATATACTCATTTTAAGTATTTAAAAAAAAAAACTTTAATTGCTATTTTCTAATAGTTCATAAAATCGAACATATTTATTTTTCTAGGCTATTTTACTGTTTTTTTATTATTAAAAAAAAAATTTTATGAAAAATTTTATAAAAAACACATCGTCATACTCACCATAATTCTAAATATGAAGTATACATTTACGCATTGATTTCGAATTAGAAAAAAGTTTCATAAACTGAATGATTTGTAACCTTTTTTTCGCTTGCAGGAACACTTGAACGTCGAAAAAAAAAAATTTTTTTTTTTTTTAATAATGGAGCTGGCATAATATAAAAACAAAAATTCAACGAAACGTTTTTATGCAAAGCATTAGTAGTTCGCATCTAGCTATCCATAATATTCTGGTCAAATCTTAGTCCTGTAAGACCCAAAGACTGCTGATTTGACTTTTAATGATGCCAACACTTTTGAATTTTTCGCGTCCAGCACTTTTTGAAACCCCAAACTGTTCGATCCATTTGTAATTTAGAAGCAAAATTATTATTTACCTGTGATTTTTCAGCAAACTGATAATTTTTTGAGTATCAATAATTTTTTTTTAATGAAAATATTTAATTAAATAAAGGAGATAATACATAGTCTACCGCCTAAGAATGGGTTAAATAAATGTTCAACTGATAATTGACAAAGTGCTATATTACTGCTCATTTATCGGATTTATAGTACTATCCAGCTAATAATATATAGAAACTTTATTTTAATTTATGTATTTTATTCTAGGGCGACTAATTCTTTTAATTCAAAATAATTCAGCTGTCCTTGAATGTATTAAGGCAATGCTGTGACGAATAGGTCCATATTTTTTTACTTTAAAAAACATATATAAATGTTTATAATCACATTGGTTTAATACTTTTATTTTTCTAGAGGTTTACCCACTATTAATACCTTTAATTTTAGTCAAGCGCTAAAGTTTTCTTTTTTTAGATATACCAATATTGGGAAACTCTAGTAAAGATCAAAAACCCCCTGCTAAATTTAAGGCTATTGATAAGTGAAGGTAGAAAGAACAGAGAAATTATCTAATAAAAATTTTTTGTTAGGGTAAAAAATAGTAGCAGTTTATTTTTTAGTGGTTTAGATTCAAAGGTACATTATAAAAATTTAAAATTGTATTCTCCGTTCTTTTATTATTTATCTGAGCTTATTTAAAATATTTTTAGACTAAAAAATTATACTACTAACATGCAACTAAAAATTATACTATCTAGATTTAGTTTATGTTTCGGTGTTTTATTTTTAAGGAACTAGCCTTGAGCGAAGGCAAAACTCATTAATCGATAGAATTTATGATTATTTCTTCTGCATATTTTAACTTTTCTGGTAATATTTGAACGTCTTTACTTGTTTTATTCATTTGTATAATTGCAAAAGCTAATTTTGATCGTACTAAAAGTGGTCCGCAGACTCAAAAGAGGCTAAACAAAGAGTATGGATCAGTCTATTTTGCACTCTAAGAAGAAAGCTGTTATTAAATTAAAATAATTTGAATATAAGAATTGTCCAAAACTATAACTGTAAAACGATGATTAACCAATTAGTTAACTGAAAAACTTCTGCAAATAAATAATAATAACAAACTTATGAAAGAAATCAAATCAACATCGAATAAATTAAAATTCAATACATTTTAGACTGACATTCAAAAAAGATAATGTAGAAAATCATTTCTATTGGCTAGTTAGTTTTCCCAGTTTATTTTAGTTGTAAACTTCAAACTAATATTTTTTTTATTTTAATATTTTTCGACAAAAGTTTGTTTTCTGAAATTATATATCTTTTTTAAATCAGTTTAATAATTATTTATTTGATCTAATTTTTTATTTTCTCGCGTACTGTATAAACAACTTTTCTCTAACACAATTCCCAATGAATTTTTTCTTTATTTTCTATGGAAAACTCAGATAGCTCCGATAATAATGGCTCAAAGCCTTCGATCCCTGACCAACAATCCACACTACAGGAAAATATATCAAAATTTAAAGAATCTATAATTAATACTAGTAGACTTGTCACAATATTCAAAGAAAAAGAAAAAGGTACATATAGCTCTACATTTAATATATCTTTATAATGACTTAGGCCTGCCAATTTTGAATTATATTCTCAATAATACCAAAAAGTATTTTCACTTTACTTTTTTCCCGCAAAATTCTAACTTAAATTTTAACTCTAATTTTAATTTTAAAATGTTCATTTTTTTGTAACCTGTTCGCTAATAATTACGTTGCTACAATTATACCACTCTATAGAACTTAAAAAGGCAAAACATGTTATAAAATCTAAAGATGAAGAAATTTCAAAACTAAAGTCCATTTCGAGTAAACAGCAGCGTGATATCGAGGCAAAAATAAGAGCATTAGGATCAAGTAAGACTGAAATAACATCGAAAATCACTGAAATTGAGAATTTATCGTCAAGATTTTCATTATTAAAAAATGAAAAAAGAGCTATAGCTCAAGAACTAGATTCACTAAAGGTAATTCATTTCCCGATTATGATACATACTTCCTACATTATTGTTTCCATTTGATAAATAACTACACATATCGTTTGATTTTTTTTTTATTTCATTCTTTTTCTTATTCTTCTTATTAGTTATATAATTTTTCATAAAATTTCTGCATTAAATACTAAATAGAACTCCGATTTAGCTTTAGAAAACTCGAATCTACTTGAAGGAAACAAAAAACTATCTCTCGAAATCAAATCTCTTCAAAATTCTCTTGAAGACAAGTAATTTTTTCTAAAATACATATAAAACTATTTTAAAATATTTAAATACTATTTAATTTCTTTTTCTAGATTTAAAATTATCGAAAGCCTAAATGCAATCATAAAAAAGAGAGACGAAAATTTAAAATCTGAAAAAAAAAAGTTTGAAACAGAAATTGCCAAATTAAAAGATCAAGAAAGAGCCTCTCTCCTTAGAAAAGATTCTAAAATTAAATCTATTTCGTCAGAGCTAGAATCTGAACGCGATAAAAATTTTGATTTGGAGCTTCAAATCGAAATGAAGCAACAGCAAATTGAAGAGCTGGAGTTATCCTTAAATAGTGCTACAAATAACCCTAATATCCACTCTAATGCCTCGCAAATTACCGCCTCTTCAGCTGAACCTTCTACTTCAACTAGTAATGACATTATCCCTCATAAAGATAATATTGCAACCTCTGATGTTAATTCACCCCTTTGCAAAAATGGCTCTAAATCACCAAATTATGTATCTTCCCCAGAATCTGGTTTTACCGAAATACCTTCTAATGACAATTCAATCATTCCTAATCTAAGCGAGAATACGTCTACTAAACCCGTTTCTGTTTCTTCGGGATCTAATCCTAGCATCATCGTTAATACCAGCACCTGCAATTGTAATGAGTTATGCCACAAACAAAAATTGATTCCAAAGTCTATAACTACACAAACGGACTTTGACAATGCTCCAAAAAAAACCTCTTCGATTGCAACTCAATTCGACCAACTACTACCATTAAAAATCTACAAGTCAGTCGGAGTTCAACATGATGATCATTATATCTCTAAAAAGTACACCTCTACCAGCACACAATGTAACACTTACGCTAATAAAAATCATTACAAATCCATAGGCACTCAATACACCCAATTAAAAACTTTAAAGCCTACTTGTTCTGTTGGAACTCAATATGAAAACTTCTTTGAAAATTCTTTTGCTGAAAATACCTTTAACAGCAGCACTCCCTGCGTAATAAACTCCTCGAGTGACAACCAAGAATATTTAAATAGACTTGAAAATAAAATCCCCAATAGTTTTAAAGATTCAAAAAATCTAGTATCTGTAGGCACGCAATGCGATGACTATCTAGAGCATTCAAAAAATACAGATAACATTTTACCCCCTGATGATTCTATTGCCCCTTTGAATCTATCTACCCTTTGTGATTACAAACTTAATAATGTTATAGACCCAGAATCTGTTTTAAGAGCTAGAATTTCCGAGAATTTCAACTCAACTCTAAAAGATGAGTTTTCCGGGTTACGTAATATGTTTAACTTACAGAATTCATCTTTAAATCAGATATCATCTAAAATTGATAATCTATTAAACCTTTATAGCAATAATTTTTCTCAATTACCAAACAATAAAAAATCTCCTGAAAATAGTACAATTACAACTTGCCAAAAAATCAATATTATGCCTACTACTTCTTTTATTAATAATGCCACTTTCAACTCGCATATGACTACACCTAATAATTCCAAAGATTTTGAAAATTTGCCTGAATTCGCAAATAATGAAGCTCCTTCACTCACTTCTACTAACTTGAGCAATGCGAACAATTCTACGAGCAATAACGAATTTATTCCTAACTTTTCCGAAACTATTTTGGCTTCAGGAATCAAAAGAAAATATGAAAAGGACCTAGCTTCTACTAAAAAACTAAAATCATCTGTAACCGAATCAATTATCACCTCTAACGTAGTTCCTTCTAGCATAGACTTAAGCGAACAATTATTGAGTACCCCTGATTTGCCTAATATTTTAGAAACAACACACACTTCTAAAAACTTAAACCTTTATTTTACAAAACTGAAGAATCGACGCTTAAGTAGCATTTCTAGGTGTAATATCTTATTTGAGTGTCTTTTATATTTCCCTGATTTGCTTTTTGAAAAGCTTTCAAAAGGTGATAATAACCTTGATATTATCTCCCCAATAAACGAAAAAGACATATTCAGTTCGATAGAAAAGCACATTACAGGATCACTAAACAACAATAAAGAAAATGAATTCATACCAAAAATATGCCCAAATACCGAGCTAGTTGATATTTTCAACGATCCAATCAATAAAGCTATAGCTTTTAAAGAGTTTAAAAAGATATTCAATCACATTCCTATACATGAATTACATATATCCTATTTACTATGGTGTCTAGCGTTTAAGCAAAAGATGGTATTTTTTTGATATTTTCTAGAACGATTTTAATTTTTAACTTGTATACTTATATAAAGTTATTGTGCCTTAAAATAGGGTAAAAAGTCTGATTTGGTGCTTTCTATGATTCCTGTCCACGTAGTGAGCCAAATACAAGATGCTGGCGAGTTTACAGAGTCAATGTAATTATGAAATTCAATTATCATTTATATAATATGTTATACTTTCAGTACGCTTATTAATTAATATATAGAATTTAACATACGAGCTAACTCGCTATATATATTAACTTTATATCTCAGAGCTAGCTTTGTCAGAATATATTCTCTTTGCTGCCTTTTGGAAAATAATATTCATAGAATGCGCGTCTTTAGCTATGATGTATTGTATTCATTATCAGAACATTGCACTACTCTTCCAATAATTTCAAACTGCGCTGCTATTTTCTCAAGAGCATTCAAGTACATGCGACCAAATAAGGTTTCGCAATGGCCAACAGATTTGGTTTCAACTAACAATATGATTGAGCTAAGTGACAAGCAACTATCTCGGGATAAAAGAATAAATAAATTTATTAGCGTATTTGAATCTATTTTGGCAGGAGTTTATGAAGTTTATTCGGCTGAGCATGGCAAAGAAGCCGCCGATATTTATTATTCGATCCTCTCAGAGCTAGAATGGGCAAGACCAGATGACGCTCCGTTTGTCGACTTGGAACTGGAAAGCATTGAAAAGAGTATTTTGGCTAGTAGAAGTCTGCCAAATCAAGGTAAATCAATAAGTTTTTTTTATTCTTTGTCTTTCTCCAATTTTTTGAATTGTATTTATACATAAATACAACTTTACTACTTTTTTTAGCAATTTCTTGTTTGATCTTTTTTTTAAAGATAATCATATTAATTACTTTACATAGAGAAATTTGAATTGGTAATATTACGGAAGTTATGCAAAGCATACATGGAATAATTTTTTTATTTTTATTCTATTTAATAAACACTTTGTATATATTAATAGAATAAATTGACACATTTTTAAATAGTTAAAGACAAAAGTGTTTATTCTTAAGGGCTTAAGGTTTTTTGAATATGTTTTTTAGTTGCGGTTTTTTAAATATATTCTTTCATTGTAGTTTATTAAGTATATTTTTTTATTGCGGTCTTTTGCAATAAAGATAACAAAAGAATAAAAACTGGTACTAAAGATCGGCTCATTAAATGGTTTTATTTGTTATTAATAGTATAAAAAGAGAAATATATAGAGTAGTTGGTTAGTCTGATAAAGATCTAAATCTTTCTTCCATTTCTTTCAATAACTTGTTGAATCGTGATTCAAGCTCCTGTTGGCCATGAGATGGCTCTTCAAATTTCATGGAACCTAAGCGGTAAATAATGTCTCCCATTTTATCGCGAATGTTAGACCAAGATACTTGACCATTAGTCGATTCGACAGTATGTGTGGCTAACTTGTGGAACTGGATAAAGTTTCTTAGCATCCATACAGTTTTATAGAAGGGACAATACCTGTCGTAGCTAGAATATCCATTCTGTTGTAAAAAGTCATCTTTGATTAAGCGAGCAACTTCAAGGGTAATTTTATCAGATTCGGCTAGAGCACCTTTTCCTACAAGCTGTACAATTTCAGACAGATCTTCTTCAATTTGGAGAATTTCTTTGCATCTGGTACGCAAAGCAATAAAGTCGGGGTCGAAAGATTCATAGAACGGCTCGAGAGCTTGAGCATACTTGGAGTAAGAAAGGGACCAATTAACGGAAGGGAAATGTTTTCTTTGGGCTAATTTTTTGTCAAGACCCCAGAAAACTTGTACAATACCAAGAGTAGCAGAAGTGACAGGGTCAGAAAAGTCACCACCAGGAGGAGAAACAGCACCAACTACTGTGACACTTCCATTTCTTTCGGGACTTCCTAAACATTTAACTTTTCCTGCTCTTTCATAGAAAGAAGCAAGTCTGGCACCCAAGTAAGCGGGATAACCACTATCAGCTGGCATTTCAGCGAGTCTTCCAGAGATTTCTCTTAGAGCTTCAGCCCATCTAGAAGTTGAATCAGCCATCATAGCAACGTTACGGCCCTGATCTCTGAAATATTCAGAGATGGTAATTCCGGTGTAAATTGAAGCTTCACGGGCAGCAACAGGCATGTTTGAAGTGTTAGCAATAAGGGTGGTACGTTGCATAATTGGTTCTTGCCTTCCATCAATTTCAGTAGAAAGCTCAGGGAATTCCATCAAAACTTCAGCCATTTCATTACCACGCTCGCCACAACCAACGTAAACGATTAAATCAGAGTTACTATATTTAGACAAGGACTGAGAAATGACAGTTTTTCCGCAGCCAAAGGCTCCAGGAATAGCGGTAGTACCACCTTGAACACAAGGAAAAAGGGCATCCAATACACGCTGGCCAGTTAATAAGGGGTAATCAGCAGCCAATTTTTCAGTTGTAGGGCGAGGGAGGCGAACAGGCCAAATTTGCTTCATGGTATGCTTCTGTGTCTCTCCTTCAAACTCAGTTTCTAAAACGGTATCATTGAGATTATATTGACCTTCTGGGGCAACATAAGTAACAGTTCCTCGAGCGCCTGGGCCAACCATTATAGAGTGGTTATTAAAAAGGGAATTTTCGTAAACGCTACCAAAGATATCACCTCCAGCAACATGGTCGCCAACCTAAGTTCAAAATAGGATTTCAAGTTTGAAAATATCATAAAAAGCGAACGATTCGTTAAGGATATAAGAAGATAAAACAGATTTTAATCTTACTCTGATCTGGGAGGGTTTAAAGTCCCACATAAGGTTCATATCGAGGGCAGGGGTATTAATTCCTCTTGGGATATAAATACTGTTAGTAAGTTCTTGAATGGCCTAAGTATAAAAACATTGATTATTTAAAAATATACATTTTAAAAATAATAGAACGCATTAATATAGAATTATAGATAAATCGACTAAAAGGATATTGATTATAATTTCGATTGAAAATAAATATACTTTTAGAGGTCGTTGGATTCCATCGAAAATATTTGAGCACAAGCCGGGGCCTAATTCTACAGAAAGGGGCTTTCCAGTTCGAAGCACGGGATCACCAACAGTTAAGCCAGCTAAATAAATCATGTAAGAATAAATTTATTATGTAGGTAAAGATACGAATGGGAGTGTTAGGCATACCTGTTTCTTCATAGACTTGGATAGTAACTTTATCCTTATCTATTCTAATTACTTCGCCGACTAATTCGAGATGACCGACCCTAACCTATAACACGAGAGAGATTAAGTGAGTAAAATTGACAAATGCTGTAAAAATAGCTAGAAAAGTCTTTACCAATTCGTACATTGCTGAACCGTACATGTTTTCGGCGATAACGACTATAAGCAGAAATGGGGAAAATTTTTGTAAATAATTTTAATAAAAAGTAATATAAGATGGAATATAAAGCAAACAAATTGGTCTTACCAGGACCAGAAACTGAGTAGATAGAGCCATAATCGCTTTCATTAGCTTCTTCAGAGACTCTTTTGAGCTCTTTTTTAGCTAATTGTATTCCACCAGCCTATGGGAAAATTGAGTGTTGAACGAATAATTAAATTTTAATGAAATATATGAATAATCTGGGATAAGTAAATATATTAGCATGAAATATGAATAATGAAATAATAATACCATTGTTGTAAATTTGAAATTTTATTGTTTGGATGTAGATAAATTGAGGGCTTCGAGGATAGTGTGATTGTTCTTTCAATATCAGCGAAATGATGTTAATTTTAGGTTTACGCTATTAGATTAATAAGAACGGTAAATTCTGCGAAAGATAGTAGAAATGTAAATGATTTATAACCAGACTGAAAAATTCAGCGATATTTTAACAAAAAACACACAACTTGTTGATAACTTATTATGTGTTTTAAATGTTATAGCTATTTTGCATTAATAAGGTTTTAATAAAACCTCAAATAAAAGCATTCCTTTTGTCTTTTTAAGCCTCATTTACCTATTTGCCCAATCACATTCTATAGCCTTTTCACCACACTCTGTGCAGCCAACCATTATTTGCTCCTAATTACATTAGACAATCATTGGCCTAAACTCTCATAATAAACAGAAATCTAATAATGAGCCCTTATTAGCTGATAAATTTGAATTTATTTCTCATTCGCTGTTCTCCAATATCATTCTACAAATAAGTACAAGCAAATTGCCAATGCTGCTCAGATAATTACAGGCATTCACTAATCCACTCAAAACATGAATACCTTCACCAACTAAATCCTCCTATAAATTTCTTAAATAAATGAACCTTTTGTTCTATTCACGATAAAGTCTGCATAATATGCTTCATTTGCCCAATCTTTATTCATGAAAATGTATAAGTATCGCAGCGTGACTACTCTAATTTTTAATGTCAATTCAGCCAAATCTTAAATGTAATAGATCCCATGCTCGCTTATGTAAACTCAAGGTTATTTATATAAAAATTATAGTTAAACACTTTTTAGAACTTAAGCTACCATTAACATATCTATCGGTTTGAAATTTGTATTTAAACTTGCGTATTAAATCGCAGAATGTTATATTATTATTATGCTATACTATACTTTCAAAAAAAAACTATATGATTAATTTAATTTTAATAACATCAAAAACTCGGATTATTTAACAAATCAAGTTCAATCTATTGAATCATTATCTCGGTAAAAATAGTCTCGAATTTTTCTATTCTCTTAATCTCATCTAACTAGAAATAATACACTTTTCAATAGTCTAAAATATTTTACATTTTAAAAAATCCAAATTATTACTGCTACTCTTGAATAAAAATTTTATTTTCTATCAGTATTACGTCTATAAAAAAAAATTTTTTTATTTCATCCTTTTAAAATTTATAGAAAAATGTCAAGTACTACTATACTAATTTGACAATTATTTCAGCTATAAATAATAATTTTCATAAAATACCCTATTTCATCGAAAGTATATCTAATCTTTTTCTATATTTATGTATGAATTAAAAAAAATCACAATTTTTTTTGTAGTATAAAAGATTTAAATCCATCATTTTTTCTCTAAAATTTATTAGCTTAAAAAATTTTAAATAACTAATTTTATTCTTTAGTTTACATTTATCGCATAATATATATATATTTGTATTATAATATATTTTAATTTATTTTATGAGAGCTGTTTTTTTTTCTATTTAAATATAGTGATAAAAATAATGAATTTTAAAATTAAATTAGCAATTTATGAATATTGAATAAGTATTTAATTATTTCAATTCAATCAGTGGTTTTAATTATAAAAATCATTATTTTTTTATATATTACCTTAATTTTAGAATTTCAATAAAAAAGGAAAATCTTGTGATATAAAAAATTACAGTCAAAAAATTTTTTTACTATAATTACCTTCTAACACAAATCATACCCTAAAATACTATAAATTTCAAATTAAAAAATTTTTATAGAAAAAAATCGAATAACAGAATTCTAGAAAACACTGGTGATGTATTAAATTAGAAAATATCTGATAAAAATAAAAAATGTAATTACATATAGCTATGGGCCCTGAAATTTATGTTAAAAGAATGTTATTTAGGCCATTGTTTTAAATAAAGGCAGCGAATAAAATTATTTTTAATTTTCAAAATAAAAATCCAAAAATTTATTGTCTTACATCTGTTTGTAAAACGACCAGCTTTATAATAGGAGAGAATTTTTATATCTAAGCTTTAATTTATAGTTAAAAAAGTTTTTTAACTTTCATGACTCAATTAAATCACCAAATATATCTATAATCGACTATAAAATATATATATATCATATATAAAAGATGCTTTTAGACTTTTCAAAAGTTGTGCGTGGTTAAAATTTAATGTAAAGATATCCCATATTGAATTTTATCTCGTATTTGTTAAATTTGGATAATACTTAAATATCACGTAAATAATATTTATATTTAATTCATATTGGCGATTTTTTGACAAAATTTTTCATTTAAATAAAAATTTAAAAAAATTCGCTAAAAACATGATAAATACGGTATATATATATATATATATACATCAAATTAATATCAAATTCAAACAATTTTTAATGACTTTTCTTTGTATATTATCTATAAATATAGAAATATCAATATAAAGTTTTTGATATGATTATATGAACAGCACTAGCTGCACACTTCAATAGATATATTGAAAAAAATTTTAAATTTTTAAATCATTATTTTTTTTATTATTGAAAGTAAATCTAGATAATTAATGAAAAATTTTTGAAAATAAAGAGAAATCATGTTCTAATAAATTCAAATATTGGATAATAATAAATATATTGATTATTACGATACTTATATAATTCTTACTTTGAACTATTTATCATTTTTTAATCATATCATTTTTATTTTATTTATTGGATACAAATAAAAGATTTTTTATTGGGTTAAATAATTAGTATGCTAATTTATTATATAATTGCTTTGAATTTCATTATTTCGGTTTTATTAAAGTAAAATCGATTATATTGTGATATTCAATCAACAATATATAAATATATATAGCTCAGCTAGAATTGTATATATTGGTCATAGTAATTTTTGTCATTGAAAAAATATAAAATACTCAGATTTTGTTAAGAGCTGGAATAAATATATAACTTTTGGAAATTTTTTAGATTCGTTGTATAAAAATGGCTTTTGATCTTATAAAACTCAAATCTCTTAAATGATATTGGAAATTTTAATCTGTAGTTTTATATTAAAAATTTAAAAGATATTGTATTTTTAATATATATTTGACATATCTAGCCGATAAATTAGATAATAAATAGACCACTTTTAATTTTATTCTTTAAAAACTGGTAAACTTAAATTCAAATTTATAAATAACAATGAAATTTTATATAAAAATTATTTTATAGAGTTATACTATATTTTTAACGCGGCGGAAGTTTTTATATTATAAAAATAAAAATCAATAAATACAAAAAATAATAGAAAATAATGAAACTTTGTTAATAATTTATAATATCGCTAGATTTTGAATTAAAAATAAATAAACTATTATTGAAATTATTATTAATTAATTTTAATATAAAAAATTTTGGAATATATTAGAACAATATTTAAAATCGAAATATTTGAGCTAAAATATCAATAAATAAATGCAATATTTAAAGGATAAAAATATATACGAGATAAAAAAATTAATTTAACTTTTATCGTGTCTACGGGATATAATTTTCTAAAATTTATTTTATAAATGTCTTAATATTCAATTATATGATCATAAAACTTTATAATGATATACGTGATCAACTATTATTCTAATTTTGAGATTAACTATTGAAATATTACTTGCAAATTAATTCTATATTTCAAAAGATTTAAAAAAAATAAAATTTAAATAACTTTTATCTATATAAAAATTATCAAAGTTTGATTCAATATTTAGAGCTTCTAAATATAGTATACCATTATCTCATATTAAGACTGAAATTTTATTATGACACTTTATATCTAAGACGATCCTAATCTAATCATTTATAATTTATCAAAAAAAAAAACTTTTAATTTTGAGGAAATTTTTGTCGGTAAATGTGTAAGGATTGATACAAAATAATGCTATCTAAAACCCCATATATGAGGATTGATCATATTCTTCCAAAATATATTTTCGTATTTAATGAAAATTTATCATTGATATTTAACAAAAATTTTAAGCTCTCGAATTAATATATTAGTCTACATTGGTAATATGGATAAGTATATGTAAAAAAATTTCTGATCCCAATATTGGAAAAAACCATCCTAACATCTAACCATGGAGAGATCAATATGATTCTCAGTGAATTAATAATTTAAGATGGTGTTAGAATCTAATAAATTATATGATTATATTATCACCAAAAATTATACGCAATTCCTTCAAGTTATTATTCAATTGCCATAAGAGATATTTAATTTTTTTTTTTATTCAAAATTTAAAAGCTAATCTCTCCTTCTGTTATTCAATTTTGCTAATAGAAAAATTTTTTTCTTTGAATAAATCGATTAATCTTATATATTATTATTCAAAACAACATGTTTGGAAAAAGATAATAAAAAAATTAACTATAAAAAATCAAAAAATATATTTAAATAAAAGGCAATCCCTATTGATTATAACTTCAAGGTCACATTATACATTCCATATATAATTGAAATTTATATATAACCAAGTATATTCATAAAAAAATAATAATTAATACTGCCAAATTTTTTTTACGCTGAATATGTATTTTTAATTATTGTATTAAATAAAATCCAATAAGATATAAATAATATATATTGTGTATAATTAATATAGCAATATTAATTATATCATCGCAGAACTTTTTTCGATTTCTGATAACTATTATAAATTACACAGAAAATAAAAAATAGCAAATCGATTCTTGCAGTTTATTTCCGTGTTGTAATATTTGGAACAAATAAATATTATTATAAATTTCACCTAAATACTTTTTTTTAATTTCATAATATTATTATACTATAAAGCGATAAAAATTGTATTTTACATTCATACAATAATTTATAGTCATCTTTCATCGACTAAATTATTATATAAATGCGATAAAAAAATTAGGTATCAATTTAAACTTATTAAAATTGATTTTATTTTCACTAAAAAATATTAATTAAAGTATATCTATTATATTATTTACCATAATTAATTTATTTTGAGTTTGAAATTTATAAAAAAGCTTGTATTAAATAGTAGCAAAATATAAAAATAAACCCATTGATGAACTGAGATAATAGATATTATACGAGAAAAATAATCACTATTTGATTTTTAATTTAGAAAATTTTTTTAAAATACCTAGGCTCTGATTATCTATATCGTTTTTTTTGTGTTTAATGATCGTCCTATTAAATTAAATGATTTATAAAT
>LSSN01005070.1:0-15594 GCA_001970855.1 Smittium culicis | reverse complement strand
TAATTTTTCCTATTAGGAAATATTCCTGAATATCCCTTAATTCGACTGATAATATTAATTATTTGAAGATTCACAAATTAACTAGATATTTTATCAGCCTAGAATTTACTACGAATTAAATACTAACATAAAAATCTATAAATAAAATTTTACTTTGTTATCTTGTATCAAAACTGTTAGTTTTTAGTTTTTAAAATAAAAAATTATATTAAACGGGCGTCTTTTATTTCACTTTTTTTTTAACAACTTTTCTCTAGCTCAATTATTAGACCAAACTTATATAATATGATAGTAATTTATCAATAAATTTTTTAACCTCTAAAAATATGGAAATTAATTCCACAAAGTTTTAAACGAACTTCAATTGTTTGTAGTAATCATAATCAGTGTTATCTTGAATAATATAGCTAATTCATAAAACCATTCTGGCTCATTAAAAATTTACAGACTTGTCGTGTTTAGTCTTTAAGGAGATAAAAGTAATATTTGTTAAATCCAGGTGTTATATGCTCAGAAACGATATTCAAAAACAATGAACTTTTAATATTAATAATACGTTTTTCCTTCCGGAATAAAATAACCAACTTCGATTTAAACGACCGCAGAAGCACGTTTTATATACAGGTTTTCCACGTAAATAAATTATGGATACATAATGTGTTTAAAAATAATCTTATAACCATCTAGTTAATTTCGGACATAAGGTATGAAGATGATATAAAACATAGTGTAAATTATACTATACTTTATAATTTTAAAGCTGTTTAAAAAGTATATTTACAAAAAAAAAAGCAAATCAATATTTTTTAATCAATAATTAGCAAATAACCTTTATAATTAATAGAAATAAAAATAATTATAGTTTTTATCAACCAAATTTTTAAAATGTATATGGTACAGGATTTACCATACTTTAATAATTTATTCGTAAAAAATTTCATTAATAATAAAAATAGGGATTTAAATCTGGGTATAGGTGTTATTTATTCGTACGAAAGTATAGTTATTCAACCTAAAAGTTGGTTTCACAGCAGATTAATATCACTAATAATACAGGTACTTTAACCTAGCATGATATATTAATCTCATTTTAAAAATGATAGTAAGAAAAATTAGCAGGTATAGATATACCTTTATAATTTAGATCTTACACATACTGACCCGAAATGAAGGGCATATACGAATATAGAATATGTGAATTTATTTTTAACACTGCAAATTCTATAAATTTATACATTTTATGATCTAAAAATAGTAAATTGAGCTAAATCTGCTTCACTCACATAAAGAATTAATTTTTAAATTTGCGATTACCAAACAAGATCTAATGTTCTAGTATAGAAACCATTTTTTTTATTTAAATTACATTTCAAGTTATCGAAGTTATCTGACATAAAATAAACACTATCTAGGCACAGATTAGCTCAGAATAAGTTATTAGGTTTATTTATAAAATCAAAGTTAGGTTACTTTGATTTATATCAGATACGTAGATATGTTGTAGATTAATAATAAAGTTATATCTATATGTTTTTTTTTTCTAGCAAAAAAATTTTAAAGGCCAAATAAAGATGTTTAAAGTTTGCTAATAAAGAATTTAGAAAATAAAAAGTAAAATTATTTGACGCGATTACTTTCTAGCACTACAGAGACATCATACAAGCTTGGTGTTGTTTGAAATGTTTAGTTCTAAATTAATAAAAACTCGGATTCCTAAAAACACAAATTACTTATTGGTTTTGGTATTTTAGTATACTTTTTTGGCAACAAAGTCTTATTTGAAAATATTAAAATAATAGTGAACAAAAATATAATCCTTGTGAAATAAATGCAAACATTCTCTCCTGAATTTTTTATTTATTTTTTGATTAGCTTTTTTTTTTTTTTACACGGGATATTAGATTTAAACTACTAAAATTTTAAATTTTTTTTTTGTATTTAAGCGAGTTTTGCTACTAGGAGATATGAAAAGTTTGTAGAAACTAATGCTTTGAAGAAAATAAAGTTCTTACTTCTATTGAGTTTGTATTATTACTTAGAACAGCAGTTTATACTAAAAATACTATTTAGCTTAAATATGGATATCAACACACTATTTAATGTACAGGGAAAGGTAGTTTTAGTCACAGGTGGATCTCGCGGAATTGGGCTAATGATAGCAGAGGTTATAATTTACTTTATGATCTTTATTACAAATAAACGTATTTTCAACTTTTATATAAATACTATTTAATTTATACTTAAAATACATCTAAGTATCGTATTACTATATGTAGGGATTTGTAACGAACGGCGCGAAAGTTTATATCAGCAGTAGAAGTAAAGATGTTTGTGATAGCGTGGCAACAAAGCTAACTGCTAAAGGACCAGGAACCTGCCACCCAATCCCAGCCGACTTGCAGAAAATGGCTGATATCGAAAACTTGGTCAATCGTTTATCAGCTCTTGAACCATCTGGCGTCGATATCCTTGTTAATAACGCAGGTGCTACGTGGTCTTCAGTTATTGACGACTACCCGTATGAAGGCTTTATGAAAGTAATGAACTTGAACTTGACTAATATATTCTTTTTGTCGCAAAAGATGCTACCTTTGTTGCTTAAGAGAGCTAGTTTCGAAACACCTGCGAGGATAATTAATATCGGCTCGATTGCAGGACATCGTGTGTCTGTCCAGCCTACCTATGCATATAATGCATCTAAAGCTGGTTTACACCATTTGACCCGTGTCATGTCTACTCACCTCGGGGTCAGGAACATTACTGTTAATGCTGTTGCTCCAGGCCCTTTCATGAGTAAAATGATGGCTGAAACTCTCGCCAAGAACAAAGATTCAATTATCGGCAATAACCCTATGCGCCGCATTGGTAATCCTGACGATATGGCAGGCGTCTGTATCTATCTCGCTTCAAAGGCTGGGGCTTATACTAACGGTGCTGTTATTGTAGTTGATGGGGGTACCTCCATAGCACCCAAATTTTAATCTTTTATTAAATTCTTATTTTTTCTTTGATACATTTAAAAACGTATATTATATACAGATTCTCTCTGTCAAATATCGAAAAGAAAGCTTTTTTCAATCGCGTTTCCAAATATTTATTTTGATCTCTGAATATCAAATTACTTCTTACTGCAATTCTGATATTGCTTTTCAAAAAATTTAAACAATTTATTCATTCAAAGAGACACAAATAAATGTTTTTTAAAAAGAATTTATGTTGAAAAAGCACCTTAATATGTTAATTATAATTACATATATTAAATGGTTTACTTTTGATTACTAAATCCTATATTTAAGACAAACCCTCTCATAATTTATGAAAAAGTCAAATTGGAAAATAATTCAAATTCAATTTTTGTGTACGAATGATCAATTTCCGAGTTTCTTAGATTTTAATGATAATTAATTTAATTTTAGTTTATATGACTCTTTAAATCGTAAGTTCGATACACATTTTTATCAAAACAAAGATAATATATTGAGTAGTAAAAATTTGGTTATTAAATTTTTGACATTTAATATAGGTTATCGTGATAAATATTGAGGGTACAATTATTTAATGGACTTGGATTAGAATTGAACGTAGATAGTTTCAGTTAGCTATAGGTAGACATAGTATAGGAGTAAAAAAGTTGAATAAATTTTTTTGGAATTTATTAAAGACAAATAAAATGAAATAGAATGGTAGTGTTAGCGTATGTGTTTGGAATAAAGGTTGAAATAAAAGAATGAAAATAGGATAGAAAATACTATTTTTTTGAACTCTTATCTTGACAAGTAATAAGCCAGTGCAGGCTGTAATTTTCTATCAGCTTCGCAAGCAAATATCCATTCAGGCTTAACGATTGGAATGTTATAGGCTGTTGCAAGGTCGTATTGGGGACCAGACGGAATTTGGCAAATAAAGTGAGTTACATTAATATCAATTTGAGTCGACCATTTTCCACCGACTTTTTCAATGACTTCAGCACATTTACCTGCAGTTGCCGATCTTTTAGTAATACTTTTATCTTCTAAATCATCAGGATTTAGATTAGAATTGCTTGCATCTTCAAATTGACCAAAGGCGACAACAATACCAGTTAGATTGTCAAGGGAATGGGTCTTTACTTTTACTGCATCTGACCAAAAAGTACCTGAAGAGGTTTTCATCTCTAGGGAGAATTCATAATCGAGGTTAAGTTCAAGTCCACTAACTTTCACAAAGTTATTAATGTTGGCAGACTTTAATGTTTTGGGCAAATTTAAAGGTAGGCGCTGATTGTTCTTGAAAAGATGCAAGCCAAGTAAACGATCTTTACCGATATCTAGTTTGGACCATTCAATAATACAACTAGTTTGGGTGGTTGATCTTACCGATAAGACTGGTGGATGTTGAACAAAACTTCCAAATTCGTGAAAAATGGCATCTTGTAGCTTATCAAAGTTGATTTTTCTAGAAACTTCTTGAACAGTATCGCGAGTTACATTTATGCATACCACCGAGCCTGTTTTGACTCCTTCAGGTAATAAAATCGAAGGGAATTCAATTTGTTGATTTTCGCAAGTTAATAAAACAGCCATACCAGCATCGATTTTGCCCACTGTAAATTGGCTTTTATCGCTAGGTGGGGCAATTGATTTTGAAATTTCAGCAAGAACTTGCATTATATAAATTTTTTAGTTTAGAAATTGAAGATAAAAATGTTTAGTCCTTGAAATAAATTTGAGTTTCGGTAAATGAAATGAATAACTCGCAAAAGCACTGTTTTAAACTACATAAGATGTTATTTGTAACTTTAACTTTTTTTTAAATTATAGTGAACTCGAATTTTGTTTTCTAAATAAACATAATGCGAAACACTTTTGAAAATACTACTGCTTATTTGCTAGCGTAAATATCCTACGAGCACTTATTCGTTAATTCTGGCCAATAACGACAAGTAAGTGATTTATAGAGCATGAATCACCAATAATTGTAGATAGTGGTTTCAAACTCGATGGAGCGCAGCAAATAGAACATTAGCTTAATTTTATTTGCATAATAATAGCAGTAATTATTGGCTATTATGCAGTTAAATTTGAAGGCTGTAAACGATCTATTGGACATATAAATTTAACAATGCCAAACGAAAGTTATCACTATACGTTATTCAATAAGTGTTAGATACTGTTTGTGTAAATTTCATAGCTGCAAACATTACACCCATCAAGCTATCTACGATAATAGATTCAATAACGAAACTTAGGTACTCCTAATCTACTCAGTTATATTTATTCTACAATTAATAAAAAATGAGCAAGAATATAATGAGCATAGAAGAACTAAATAATTCTTTAGCTGAAATTAGAAAAAAAGCAGACCAAAGCGATATAGATATTAAAGATCTGGAATTTAATGGGATTATGCAGGACATACAAGCTACAGAAGCTGCTTTAGATGTATTTGAATCTCGAGCTGACGAAATTCTAAAGAGCATTGATCTTTTACTGAAAAAAAATGTAAATAGCTCAGCTAAAAATTAATAATTATAGAGTTAAGTATCCTTTCTAAATCTCTTGAGTTTACTAAAATAGAATCTTTATCAAGATACAGATACTATAATATTACCCCTATCCTCCTTCAAATCTAATAAATTGAACTGTAGAAATTCAAACATATGTACTATATTTTCCAATACACTTTTTTAATATTCTGCTTTAAAATCTTAATTGTTTCTTAATTAGTAATTTAATTATATTTCTGTTTAAAAATCAGCTCTATTAAAGATTTTATTTTTATTGTCTGTATATTAGATTAGTTCTCAATATTATGAATTAATTTTTTTTTATTTTCACACTACAATTTTCAGTTCTAGGTGGAAACGCCGATCTTTTATATCTTTATTTTTAAGAATTTTCTGTCGATGTTGATCTTATTTCATTTTTTTTCATTTTATTTTCGATGGCTGACTACATTCATAGATATTTGGATAGAATCTGAATTGTATATTTTGATATTTTCATTGTAAACAATTGTTTGTAAATTATATTGATTAAATTTATCAATAAATCACCCTTTACTCTTGAACAAATGCCCAGTGGGTACGAAGCTGCTAGAGCGGCCGAGGGGAGTGGGATGAAAAGGTTTTTAATAGAAAATTTCTTTTCCATTATATTATTTATATTAATTTTCAAATTATTGTTTTTTTTTTGTGTAGAATATATTAATAAAATTTTAGATTGTTATTATTAGATTTTATTTCTAT
The DNA here is from genome assembly GCA_001970855.1 of Smittium culicis. NCBI lineage: Eukaryota > Fungi > Kickxellomycota > Harpellomycetes > Harpellales > Legeriomycetaceae > Smittium > Smittium culicis. Next base: position 9,368 of record LSSN01005070.1, on the reverse strand, counting down.
TAAAACATACTTTCGTGAAAATAAAAAAAAATTCATCCATATATGATTAATCCTAAACCCATATAGGGTTTACTACTGACTATTTACGATTAAATTAATTTTATTCCAGCTGCACTAATTTTTGAAGCGAAGAACTCATTTATATAAAAGCATATTAAAGCGAGAATAAGCGAAGGCTAGTTTTCACTTAATCCACTCTTCAGAATAATTACTTTAAAAAAAATAGGATATTCGTACAAGATAAATTTCTTTTTTGCTTCTTTAAATGTGGTTTTATTATACTTGAAATTATTGATGTTTGGGAATATGATGGAAATATAGGTATCTATTTGATATTGATATGATAATTATTGTAGAAAACAATTAATTAATACTATGTATTTTTTATAATTTTAAATTCAATACTTTTATAAGTATAATTATATATATTTACAACTATCTATCCAATAATTATTATATTATAATTACTTTTTTATTCTTGGTACACTATATCAATATAGATTTTATAATCACGATTTTTAAACCTCATACGTAGCTACCAAATCAGTAAAAAATGTAAAGGAATCATTTTTTTAATTCATGTAAAAATTGAGATGATAAAATTTTTTGTTATTCCCACATCAAATGTCGACAAAAATTAAAAATTAAAGCTAAAGTTATGCCATAATTTAATCTGAAAATATTTTAATGTAAACTAAAGGGAGAATTTTTACTTTTATATAGATTTTTTTAGAAAGATTTAGATTATTAAGCCACAACAATATTTGTTAACTTTATTTATTAAAGAACGTCTAAATAAAATAAAATAAAAAATATATATATACAGAAAATTTTTTAGATTAATAAACCTATGAAGTTTTTTTTTGTGTTCTGGAAACATTAGCCCCTGATAAATAAATAATTATCTAGTTTTTTCTTAAGCTACTAAATGTTACACTTTTTTGTTCTGGTTCACCCAAAACATATCCAAAGAAAAGTTTACAGCTGCCATAATAAGCGCTGAGATACCCGTATACATTGCCGAACTAAATTTTTTACACCTACAATTTAGAATATTTATTCTATATTTGTTTTCTATCGATTTTTTAATAGACTTTTTTTGAATAAGAAAAAGAATTTTCAGTAAAATAATTATAAAATTTACCATTGATTGTTTGGTTGAGTACTACAATTTGTATTCGAAACAGATATAATTGTGGAAAGTAGCCACGCTAGAAGACATACTAAATCAATCGTGAGCACATTGAATTTATACTTTTTTGTAGCTAAAATAATCCGCTTGTCTATAAATTGTGAAAACAATAAGTATATGGAAAATACAATGTTTATTATGCATGCAATAAGCAAACATATGATAGAAAATGCTCCGAAAACTTCATCAGAATCGTTTGTTCCCTAATTAAAAGATTTTTTTAATCATTTTTTAACATAGTACTTTTAAGTATACCGGATATAATTTGCAAAATTTAATGTGAATATAGGCTGAAAATTATAATGAAATAACCTTTAAAGTAGATAAGGCAAATCCAAAAGCTAATATCCCCGCTAGAAATGCTAGAAGCCTTGAAAAAGAAATAAATAAAAATAGCCTTTTAGATATTCTGAATTTTTCTTCAACTTCTCCGATGTAAGATTCGTCGTTATCGCCGCCATCGCCATTATGTTTATTTTGCAGTTTAGTTTCGTCATTTTTTTCTTCGGAAATAAATAATCCGTAAAATCGGGTTAGCTCTCTTATCGAATTAGGACGTCTTTCTGAACCATCTTTAAACTTTTCATTAATTGTGTTATTCTTGTTAGCTGTGCTTTCATACATTTTTTCGTAATCAGGCGTCACGGGCTTCATTGACCTAGAAGCTGACTTTGATTTCTCTGGGTTTGATAGTCTATAACCAAACTCACTACCGCTACTATCTGTTGAACAGTCTTTATTCTTGATTTTAGTTGTTGGAAACAAGCGACTTTTATCTTTACCATTGACTATATTTGCTTTATCTTGGGTATTGTAATTACTTTCATTAAAAATTGCAGGGACTGAAAAATTTATATTGCTAGGTGAAACTTCTCGATATCCATCCAGAGTCTCTACGTTGAAATCTCGACCACCTCTTGATGAACTCAAATAAATCTCACCGGTGCTTCTGTTTAAGTCATTATCTATTTTCACATCTGAGCTACTTATAAACTTCTTTGGGTTAACATACTCTACTTTTTCTTGTGTTTGAGATATGAGTCTGCCATTTGAAGCGTATGAACTTATTGGTCTTAGAGCTGCTATTTTTCTTTCACTTTCAATTTTTCCCTCTTTTAAATCAGAATTTTGAAGTTCGCTATCTGAGCCAGCAGCAGTTTTATCGGTACTCGCATAATTGTTATTTTTTTCTTCATGCGCATCTTCTTCTAATTCAGAATACTCATTTTCTGAATAGTAGGGTTTTTCATTATTGTCTAGTAAATATTCTAACCTTGGAATTATTAATTCGGATCTACATCTCCCATCTATCAAATTATTCGAATCTCCTAATTTTCCTTCATTATCACTAAAAAAGTCTAAGCTTTTATTTTCATTTGGATTTTCTTTCTTTTTACTTCTACCGAAACGCTTGATTTTCAGTTTTTTAAACTTAAACATTTTGATAAAGATCGGGTTTTATTAATTAGTTATGTATACTAGTATATTATTTCTATATACCTATTAGCAGCAGTCTATATAAAGTAAAATAGTTTTTTTGTAATTCAAAGGAGAGAAAGAAAAATAAGCTAAAGCGATGCTCTTATGGTTTTGGAAATATTGATACTTCCTCAAAGATAAAATATGATTTTGGAAATATTGATACTTCCTCAAAGATAAAATATGATTTTTTTTTTTTTGTTTTTATGTTTTCATTGACATAAAAACTTTTCATAAATTAATACTTATAAATATTAAAGAAATTTTTACTATAAACATCTAAATTTTAGTTGTCAGTATAAGGATGTGCAGATTATGTGCCCTATTGTTGATAATTATATGTGTGGCTATCTAAAATGTATATAAAAGATCCTAACTTATCTTTAGCTACTAATCATCTTCAAAGTTTTATAAAAATAACGTAAAATATGCATAACATCATTTGCACATTTAAATCATAGATACATCTTTTGTATATTTTTTGTTTACAAAAAACAGCAATAAAAATATAATATAACTGAACATAACGCTCTATAAAAATTATTCTGTTAATTCCTTTAGATGCCAAATAAATTTTATAGAATGATCACTAATAGAAGATCTCTAGTATTTTGTTTGCTTGTACTCTATATCAAATACACTGTATACCATGCCAAATTAGTTCAGCACTTATTTTTTATTTGCAGGAAAATCGAATGATTTATCCTCTCTTAAAAGCCCTTTTCATTAATTTTTATTGGAGGATAATTCAGCAAGCTATAAAACAGCTTTAAATATTACTGCCATTTTCTGGTAACAAAACGTGAAGTAAAAGTTACTGAGCACTAATATTCCTGCATTTAGCTTGAATTAATCTACGAGCAAATAATTTATTTCTACTGAGAACTTTAAGAGTTGAAGTAAATCTGAGCTGCTATATGGGAGATTATTTCAAAGAGCGAAATTTTTTCTATTGTTTTTCCTGATCATCATATTTAGTTTTACTTTTAAACTAAACTAGAAATTATTTTTGAGCGAAACATAATATAAAGTCAATAAGTTTACCTAATTCACGTAAGCAAATTGAATTTCCCAGAAAATAAGTTTCGCTTCCTTAAAGAAAATGCCATATTTACAATTTTTTTCTCTAAATTCTAGGACTATGAAATCGACTTGTAGCAAATAAAAATCTTACATTAATAAATTCAAAAATTACTCATAAAAAAACGACTGTATAAATTAGCTTACAAATTTACTAATATTATACGAAAATAAAAAATTGCAAAAAATAAATTTCAGAATCTATTACTGAAAAAAAATTTCTATCTTTTAAAAAAACAAAAAAAAGCAAATAGTATATATTATATAGTATTAAGTGTAGTAGTTATAATTGTATAACAAATGTAATATTTCGGTTAATTTGGGCTTTTTTTTTCTTTTCTGTATATAATTTTATTCTATTTTTTGTGATATAATTTAATTTCGTTTTTTATTAAATTGGTATATCAATGTAGCTATTTTTTTAAGGCTAAAAATATTATAAAATCCTTAAAGATTAATAAGGATATTATATTATTTTGTATTAAAAGATTTTTATTATACCAAAATTGGATGAGAAAAGTGTTATAATTTAATTATATTCTTGAATTTGCGAATATTAGCTTATCTTACTTTTGATTAGTATAAAACAAGCTTGAAAATAATTTAAACTGATTTCCAATTAAAGTTACAGTAAAATCTCTGAGTAAGCAATAGATATTTTTACCCCATTTTGGCCCAAATACCCTCTCAGATAATAATTTGCCATTTTAGATATTTTTTAATGACAAAAATAGCTAGCAAGGAACTAGCTACAAATTAACAAAAAAAATAAGCTAAAATCTAGAATTCTAAATAAAATAATTTGATTTATTTATTTTATTTTAAAAAAAAAAAAGAAGTTAAATTTAATTCGTCAAGTACATGCTTTAATTGCTATATTGGAAATTATATTTTGGCTCATTTTACAGCCATTTTACAACAGAGCTGTGAATTGCCTTCTCAGAGTGCAATTGATAATAGGCCAGATTATTTGCAATATGAATATCCAATTCACAAATAAAATTTACTAAAACCTGGAAATTTAATATAATTAGCCTATAAAATTGCTTTAATAAAAATGAGGTATACTTCAAACAATAAATATTTACTTTTTCGATTTAAAATTCAAAAAGTTACCTTCTTAGAGGGTTGCGACCTTTAGGTGTCGCCATGCTAGAGGTTTTACTGTATACTGTTCTCCCAAAAAAAAACTAAAAAAATTATATTTGATTATTGTATGGGTGATTCCGAACGATTAAAGCACTTTGTTTTAGTATAAAATTATTGAAACGAATACATTAAATTGAAATTATTATTGGCTGAACTCGAAAGGAATTTTGATTTTTCCAATAGTTTATTTCGATATAAAAGTAATATTTGCTAAAAAATAAAATTTACTAGATTTTATTTATTGGATAATAATTAAATGTGAAACTTTATACATTGTAACTCTACATAATTCATGTAATAAAATATAAACCATAAATACTATTTTGATATTTTTCATAAAAAAATATGAATTTTTATATTACTTTCATTAAATTTAAAATTTAAATTTTTGGTGTAAAAGGCGTATGTCTCAATTGCCTAACCAAAAAAATTTTCAATAAGTAATTCCGCCTTGCATATTTTAGGTATTCTGCATGTTATTGACATTTATAATTTTAATATAAAAAAATATAAAAATTTTTAATTTACTATTTACTATTTAAAGTTTACAATTTTCAACTCCTAATTTGATATTAATCTATATTTTGATAGAAGAATATTTTTAAATTTACCTTTTTTGATTTTTTTTCTAAAGATATAAAAACCTCATATACTATAGTTTTTTCATCTTTAATTTATCACTTATAGAAAAAAAATTAGCAAAGGGCATAATTTAGTTATAAATTTCGAAAATGCTCAAAGATTAATTTAGAGTTTTTAAAGAAATTTATTACGTTTCTTTAAATAAACTTAATTTATTTTGTAAGAAATTTTATGATAGTTGAAATTCCATCGCCAGATATAGAACTAAAATGTACAAAATATTTATATATTAATTATAAAAAGCGAGACAAAGATTTATAGTCTTTATTTATTATACATTTTTTATATTATTGAGTGGACATAAAAATAGTACTCATTTGTGATATTTTTAAATTTCAATGATGTAAATGAATGCAGATATGATACCTTTTATAAAAAATTTATACTGTTAATAGTCTTTTTCCGAGTAAATTTTTAGTATCTACATATAGTAAATATAATTTTGTAGTAAATAAAAGTCAAAGAAATTAAACAGGTTACATTTAAGAGCTTTTTTGAGCTTTAAAGGCGTAGAATTTTTTTTTTTTTGCTTAATCTATATCGAATATTTTAAATTTAATTTCTAAAATCAATTTTATCAAAGTGATGACTTAAACTAGAGAAATTTAACGTCGTGTTTTTGTCATTAAAGTAATGCGATTTTCCACATGAACGATACTAAAATTTCACTTATTTTATACCCATCCTTATTTTGTATAGTCAATATAACGATTAATAATTCGGGGCTCAGAGATAATAGAGAAAGACCATCTAATACTGCGGGAAAGTATATAAGTACGATTTTTTACAAACTCTTTTCATAAGCCCAACCCTCGATTATATACTTATCTCGGCTGTTTAGCAGCATATTTTAAAAGCGTTTTTTCAATAATTACCACATTTGTTATTCGCTATTTACAGTTTCCCTTGCTAAATGTAGACATTGTCTAAGAGCTCAATTTCATCTAAAAAATGAGAATTTTTAAAATGTACTTGACTAGAATTATACCACAACTTTATAAATCCAATCTATCTGATGAGACTCTGTGCACAAGTCCAGCGTTCGACAGCATTACGGAACTCAGCCGTTTAGCAGCTTATTGTAGGAGAGCCAGGTCGATCATTCCCACGTTTGGGTAGGAGCCTATTTTTTATTAATCCTGTTAGATGTAGGCTCTGACTAGGAGCTCAATGATCTCAACGAATTCAATTTTGTTGGAACGAGCTTAATTCAATGACTGCTTGTAACTTAAGTCATTCAGCCTACTTGAAGCAATGCCTGGGTGGATCTTTCGGTTGGTAGATTGATCCCATTTCCCTTTAGGAACGCAGCCGGTAGACCGGCAGAGGAATTTATTAGTATTAGAATATTAGTTTTTTTATGCCTTGCACCGAATTTCTATTTTTTTAGTTTATTTACCGCGTATTTTATATTATTGTTATCGTACCAATAAAATTCCGTGATTTAAAAAAAAAAAATCTGATGAGACTCATTTGAGAATTTTGGTTATTAAATGAACTCTCAATCTCTTTAGTTAAATACCATAAGATTAGTTCAAGAAAATTTTTTATAGGATATTAAATGCTTTTTTTTTTTGCGTTAGCTTATCTATTATTCCTTTTAAATTTTATATAGCAGCATAAATTACAGTACAGTTTTTTTGCTAATATAATTCCAGATTTAAAATAAAGATAAAAATAAATATTAAAGCTATTATTTTTTAAAATTTATTCTTTAAGTCATGTTACCATTTCTAGAAATTCTCGCTAAACTCTAAAATCGAATTTTTCATCCTTGTCAATATTTTATAATTATGAAATTTTTTATTTATATTTAGCACAATAAATTTTTTTATAAACACTCACTAGCCTGATTGATTTTTAATACCATTTTCTACACAGCTCAATTCAAGCAATATTTTTATAAAAATTTTTAATCTAGAGTCAATTTTAATTCACTAAAATTCTGTAATTTTCTATATAAGTTTAGGTATTATACGCTAAACCTCCATAATAGTGGAATTCCACTCTCTTATAGCGCCTGATCCACATATGATAGATTTGTTAATAGCAGTTGATATTATGTTAATATGTTTTTTACCAGCTAGTTTAAAAATAGTGTTATAATTTAGTCTTAATGGCTAACATCAATAATTTAATTATTGAGAGAATGTAATTTTTTTAAAATTTTAAAGGAATGAATTATAAAACTGGTTAAAAAATATTCTTTAATAATAGATTGATTATTATTAAAAAATCGAGTGATAATTGCAAGTAATTTTAAATGTATTTTAATCTTTCTACTAATTTCACAAATTCGATATTTTTGTATACAAGAGTCTTATTATTTTTATGTAACTATTTTTTGTTATTTTAGTTTTAAAAAAAAAAAATACCATAAGAAACTCAATAAAGATTATACCTTTTTTTCATTTAATAAAAATGAATAAAAAAAAAGAAAAAATATAATTAATAACGCTATATTTATGCTTTGCTGGTTATATTTCTCTTAATTCAAGTGTTTTATAAATTTCATACCAATTATTTACTAAAATAAAAATCTTCTGTTTTAATCTGTATATGAAATGTGTGTTTAGCAATTATTGATCAGTAATATTAAAGCATTTGAATTTTAGATTTTTTTGCTATTCAATGGATTTTCGCCTATTTACTTATATATATATCAACTAGCCAATATTTTTAATAGGTCTAATTATTTAATTTCGATAGATATAAATAAATTTTATAGCTTTCAAATGTGTTTAAAATGTGCAGAAATAATAATTAAATTAATATTTAAAAAATAATTATTGCATTCATAATAATTTATAGCAAATACATCATTGTTATTTATTCTGCTGTATACAATTAAAATTTAATAGGATAGTATTTATAATAAAATATACCAACAAGACCTGAAAGTTTTATTTCTAAAAAGAGTGATAAATATTGCAAAAATCGAAATCTAGAAAGTAAATCTACTTTTTATTACTCATTCAAGTTTGATAAAAATTTACATATACTCAAAAAAATAATGAAATTGTTGAAAATGAATTTTTTAAATAGACAGTATACCAACCTAACCCCGGAAAATCTATGATTAGACATCAAACAGATTTCGTTTCTATGGAAATGGAGAGCAATTAATGTGATTATGCAAAAAAAAAAAATTATTAAAAAATTCTGACAACAAAGAGATTAAATAACTTATACTTCTGAAATTATATAAGTATCAAAACATATAAAAACAATATATATATATAATATAACTGCTATCAAGGAAGTCAAAATCAAGTAACTTATGGTAAAAAAATATGAAATTATAAATATTCGGATATTTTGATATTAATAATTAAGATTAACGAAAATAAATAATACTTCAATCAAAATATACTCAAAAAATAACTAATGTTAAATGAATAAACCGATAGATAAATAAAATAAACCATCTGATAAAAAAAATAACATAGAAAAAAAGCGTAAAAATCTACATAAAGTTGATAAAAACAATTTATAATTATACAAAAGACTAATAAATAATATTCAAAAAGTTAAAAAAATAATTTTTCAATCGCCCCCCTTCCGCCGCTCTAGCATCTCAATACCCACTGGGCATTGGTTCAAGGGGGCTGGTGAATCACTTATACTTTGCAGTATAAGTGTTCTGGGCACGCGGACGCCGTTCAAAAATTTGGCTGTTTCCAGCTCAAAATTTTGATCGGCGGTGCCAGCTCGAAGCTGGCTCAAAAATTTTTTAGACTCCCCCCCAAGGAGTTTTCCAACTAACCCCAACCGGGCTTCGTTGAAATTCGAAAGTAAATTTTTTTCGTCAGAGCGGATCGGCGTC
>LSSN01005064.1:0-18246 GCA_001970855.1 Smittium culicis | reverse complement strand
TGAAATATTACGATTTGAAAAATTCAAATTATGACAAGATATTACTGGTTTCTCAATTTCGCTATTAAGATAAGCCTTGTAATCATCATTCTGAATCTCTCTAACGTCCGAAAAATCGGATATAGATCTGTCATTTAAACGGCTTGATTTGGTACACGCTAATTTTTTATCAATATTATGACTGAACAATGAGCTGGAATTATCTAAAGCAGAGGAGAATGGTTTGATAGATCCTTTTAAAAAATCTAAACTATTAGCGCATTTAATATTGCTAAAATTTTTAAAAGATTCTGCAACGCTAGAAGATATAACTTGGTTTTTCTTTTCCAAATATTCGCTAGAAAAAGCTGAATTTGAATGATTTGAATCATAGACGTTGCAAAAATCTATCTTTCCAAATATCTTACTCTCGCTATTAGAATGGTCAAAAAGAGTATTATCTAAGAATTTTAAAGATTCTTCATCATTATAAATAGGCTTAGTATGTTGTTTAGATAAATTAGGGAAGGATTTTGAATCTAGGTTCCTACTAAATAGTTGATCGTCTAAATTTTCTTTAGAAGCGGAGATTTCATTTTCTTGAGTCAAAAGATGATTTTTTAATAGATTGATGTGTGTATTTGAGACGTCTGGTGTAAGCATTTCGCATGTTTTATAGTTATTCGTAGGGAAGGAAAGATGAACAGAATTTGATCTCGATTTTAGTTTGCTATTAGACTTTTTTAAATTGCCAATATCAGTTTTAGATGAGGCGGTTCTGCTATGTCCAATATTGTGACTATTGTTTGCTAAAATTCTCTTATATTCTAAAATAACGTTGTTTAGATATTCAGTCATTACAGCCGCATGAATGTAGCTATTTAAATTTAGAGGCTCATTTATTTTAGCTCGATTTTTTAAATAAATATCAACAGAATTTATGTTTTTTTTCTCTCGCTGGTAAGAAGAGTGGAAATTTGGTAATTCTATATGGTTTTCGTTATCTTGATAACTAGCATCAGTTGGACTTTGAAGAGTTGTTTCAAAATCTAAGCTAAAGCGGTTTGAAATAAATGACAAGTCCACAGATAAATGATTTTCAAACATGTACCTTTCAAAATTATTCAAATTATCATCACGCTGGCGAATACAAAAATTGCGAAACATCTCATATGGAACGTTATTTATGGTGTTGGGGTGATATGATGATAATAAATTATCGTTTCTGGATATTACTTTATCGAGTTTAATAGTGCTAAAACTTTTTTGATAAATAGACACTCTATCAATAGGGCGGATTATAGATGAAACCTTATTTTCTTTTCTATTGATAGACTGTATATCAGTTATAAGTTCATTACCGCTTTTGGGAGCCTTTAAATCTGAAATATTTAAATCCTGCAATGAATCGAAATGCCTATTTTCAATGTCGACTAGAGCTTTATAGCTTTGAACAAATTTACTTTTTCTTTTTAAAAAAAACGAACAAACAGATATTTTATTTTCTGAACCGATATTAGGGATGCTTTTGAGATTAGTTTTAGGTGTTATTACTTTTACTGAACTACTACAAATACTTTGATTATTATGAAATAATTCATTTGGCTTATTCACTTCATTTTTAGCAAAATGGCCTTGTAGCCTATTATTATTTAAGTTTACAGGAGGATTCTTAGAAATTGACTTTTTCAAGTTAATTTTATTCTTAATTTCAAGAATTGATGATTTTGGAGTTTTTGTAGGAAAGTTTTCTACTTTATACAAGTATTTATTGAGGGCTTTTAATTGGGAGGATGTATCAGCTAGTTTATCTTGTGATACGAAACCATTACTTGCAGCTTTTTGGAAAATACCTTTTTCAGGGATAGTGTTACAAATCGAAACTAGTTTAGGGCTGGGTTCAAATTTACAGGATAAAGCCGAATTTTCCAATAATCCTTTGTCAAATCCACGATAAGATTTATCAAAAAAATTCCCAGTTAAGTCAGATATATTATATACATCTTTAAATTTAGATTTTTTGGTAAGGTCGATGCTTTTTGCCCTTTTTTTGGGTAGAAATCTATTTATGGGGGTTTTAATCACATAATCCAGGCTGGATAAGTCAACGCTACAAGACCTTTTAATCTTCTTTTTTGAACACATGTAGTTATTTGTAGAATAATTATTGCCATACTTTAAAGTAACGTTTTTAATATTGTTATTTTGGCTCAAAGAATTTTCAAGTCTTATATCCAAAGATGTCATAGCTGAAACCCCTTTGGCACCTTGAAGTAATTTAGGAGAATCTTTATTATGAGAAGAGCGTGTGAAATTGTTTGTAACTGGTTGGCTAGTTGAGGGTATATTCAAATTACCTTCTTTTAATACATTAGATTGAGCCGACTTTTCAGAAAGTGAAAGCTCGTCGTAAGAATATTTCCGTGAAGCACTGGAATTTTGCCTAACTAAATCTAAGTCTGTATTATTATTTTGATAACTTTTGCAAGTATTAAATATACCGCTGCATGATTTTTCATTCAGAGCCCTGAAATTTTGTGGATTTTTTGAACCTAATCCATTTCCAATGGGATCAGTATGTTGGGGGATGGTATTTTTAATACTGGCTTGGCTCAAGCTTTGATATCTTAAATCTTCATAAGGAATTTTCGAGTGGTTATTGAAATATCGGCTTAAACTTACAGATTTAGACACTTTTCTTTCAGAGATTACAAATTCCTTTAGGCTTATAGTTTCTGATCTAGATTTTGAAATTACATTGTAATTGTGCTCGATTGAACGTTTATTTTTTATTCTTTTGTATGGATTTCTTTTTGATGATTGGCGTTTTAAAGACTTAACATCGCTTATTAGCATTCTGTCTTTAAGGACATGATGAGACTTGTTTTTTAAGTTATCTAATTAAACATAAAGAAAATAATTAAAGAATAAGATAAAAAATGTCAAAAATAAAAAGATTACGATTTCGATTTCGATTTCGATTTCGATTTCGATTTCGATTTCGATTCAATGATGGATCTACTTTTGAATTTGTATCATTATTTGAAGTCCCGAACTGAAGCTTGTCTGAATTGTTTTCTCTTGGGTAAAAACTGATTCCTTTTGATACAGAATTTAAAAATGTATGATTCTGGTTAGCTAAATATTCTTCAGTAACACTTGAGCTAAAATCTTTGGATCCTAAAAAAAATGGTGAACTCTATTTTCATAAACAAAAAAAAAAAAAGATTGTTAGTAAAATAAATATATTAAACAAATGGATCTATATAATTAAAAGCTAGAAGATTTGGATTAAGAAATACATTGTTGTGGTCCAAAGAATGTTGGCTAGAATTAGCTAACTGATTTGAGAAGTCCTTGAAACCAGATTTAGTGGAATTAAATATAGGCTCAGAGTTGAAATTTAGGATGCTACTATCATTGGATATTGGTTGAGATAGTAAACTTTCAGCATAATCTAAATTTTTTATCAAAGGTTCTAAATCGTTTAGCAAAGTAGGCTCTGTAATGGGCTTGGAGCAAAGTATAACTGAATAGTAATTCTTAAGTATATGTGGTATAAGCGAGGTTTTGATTTGCTTATGTCCGTAAAAAATTACAAGGAGGCCCTTTTTTATAGGAGAGACATTGAAGTATTGAGAATTTGTAAAAAAGCTCCTATTCTGGATGGGGGATATACTTTTATCAAAAAATTTTCTATCTTTATTGAAGCTGGTTCTATCACCTTTAAAATCTTTATAAAATGTATTGGTGCACTCTGCTTTATTACTTTGAGTAAATTTTATCAAACCATCTAAGTTTGTAGATTTATGAATTTCGCTATCTGACGCTGACTTTTTGAATTTTCTAAAGCGACTAGTTAAATGTTTTTTTCTAATTTGAGAAAAATTGGAACAATAATATTCACTAGAACCTTCAAGCTCGGGGTCAGAATATGATCGTCTAAGATTGTTACATTTATAAAATAATTTATCCTCTTTAATTGTATTTTTGGTAGCTAATTTTTGCAATTTAAACGAGCTCTGGATTGATTTTGACTTTTGTATAGCCATCTCGGCTGCCATAACCAACCACTCTGATATAGATAATAGGCTAGAGTGAAGATCGTCGTAAACACCAGTGTCGAAGGTATAAGAATTGTAAATATTTGAGAGTTCATCTTTTATTTTAAGTCTAAGATTCATTGATTCTTGAGAATCGTCCCATTGCACGTTATTAATGGATTCAGTCATATCAATCATAAAGGTAGGGATACTATTTTTTAATGAAACTACCTCATAAGGTGATATGATGTTAGTTGATTCTTGCATATTATGGCGTATAATAGAATTGGAGTTAGTATGCGAATCGCCATCATGAACTTTAGCTAAATCAACGATCTGCGTGGTTTTTGAATTCCAGTTATTTTTGCACATGTTATTTAAGAACTGGGAAAACTTGTTAGATGATCCAACTATCACAAATTCTGTAGAGGATAAGAAATTTAAGGTTTGCAGGCTGATTTGACAATCAATATTTTCTGTAAGCAGCTCTGGAGAGCTAAATAGTTTAATTTTATTACCAGACACAGAAGCAAGATTTTTTTTAGATTTAAACAACTCTAAGGCTGAATCGGAGCTGTCTGAGTCGTTTAAAGCGTCTTTATCTAAGGTTTTGAGTGACTTTTGTTTAGAGATATTTAGCGTAGATGATTTTAAGTATTCTTGTGAGTTTGGCAAATTGCAAGAAAATAAAGGAGTGTCTGCTACGTTATGGTCTTCATAATCATCCAAATCAGATAAACTGATATCTAGTTCTTTTTTATTTTTAATAGAGCTAGCAGAATTAATGTTAGCTTGATTCTCTGATATGTTTATACTTTCGCTTTTCAAAGCTAAGGGAAGCCTAACTCCAAAGATAGATCCAATATTTGGCATAGATTTAACCCATACTTTTCCTTCCATCATTGTAGTTAAATTTTTGACCAAATAAAGCCCCAGACCAGTTCCAAGCTTTGGACTTTTTGCGTCATTTACACCTACTTGTACAAACTCTCTAAATAACAAAGAGTGCAATTCTATAGGTATTCCACATCCAGTATCCTCTACCCTTATTTCTATGTATGATTTTTTGGGTGTTGAAGCAAGGCAACGAACAACAACTTTCACTTCACCGCCAGAACTAGTAAACTTTATTGCATTAGATAGCAGATTTATTAATATTTGGCGAATCCTTCCAGGGTCACCAAAAAAATTCTGAGGTATATTGCGATGATAGTCAACTAATAGCTCGATATTACTTTCGATGGTTGATCCAACAAGCATTTCAGCAACTGTAAAAACTAAATCATGAAGGTTAAAGCTTGAAATTTGTAACTGCATTTTATTTGCACCTAACTTGCTGACATCTAGGATGGTATTCAGTAAGTCAAGTAAATGAACGCTAGCATAGTGGATATGGCCCATATTTTTTTTCTGGTTAGAATTTAGCAATTCGTCTTCCATTAAAAGCTCATTCCAGCCTATTATTGCGCTAATAGGGGTTCTTAATTCATGAGAAAGCTGGGATACAAGCTGCATTTGTTTTATGCTTACTTTCATTTGCTTATTTGAGAGCGAACAAGCAGCTTCAATGCAGCAATAACCAGTTTGAGATAAAATGAAGCCGGTTAATAGTGAAATTAATGAGATAAAGAAAGTTTGAGATATATTCCAAAAAAAAGAGTTTCCAAGGTACAAGACGCCGGGGTTTTGCTGCTGGTTATAAAAGTATATTTGGAATTGAGACATCACGCTGGTTTTTTTTGTAGAATAATCGAAAATATTGACATCAGTGCTAAAAATGAAAAAAAGTTTATTTAACCGAAATTTCAAATTTAGAATGATGATCCAGAAAAAGACAGCTAGAAGTGATAAGCAGGCGTGATTAACGTGATCTATTGATAGACCGATTGTAAACATTATAATACTGATGGAGAAGGGAGTCCAGAATAAAGACCAACCGTAATTATACAGATCTGAAAAAAGCAGACACATTACTCCAAGCAAGTAAAAGAGAATTACGGCTGATCGGTTTTTTAGCTTTTTTGTGTGTGAAAATGTTAATAATAGCACTGCGATAGATACTATTGATATAACAAAGCTTATTAAAAAGCGGGAGAATGATTTAGCTTCAGAAGTAATAAAGTCGACAAGAGCAAGAAAATCTAAGTTTGACAAAGAGTTTAGTACATTTCTTATTTTATCCTTGTTAAAGTAATTGACGTCAATAAACCAGATGTTTGAATCTGAAAACAAAAAGAACTTGACAGAGCTTATCAATATCCACATGAATGAGTATGCGTATATACATAGACCAAATATGAGATTGAAAAAATAGTTGTAAATATCTATAACATTAGGGCATTGAGGCAAAGTTGACATCGATTTGAAATAGTTGTTGAGCAGGATTTTAAGGTTGAAGTGTAATTTATTGAATACTGATGTCGTGATAATCTTGTTACTTTCGGTTTCACCGATGTTCCACAACTTTCGCTTTCTAACCTTTTTTTTGTTTTGACGAAAATTTCTATTGTTACTTAAATTAAAAATCGAGTTGAAGGAATTTCCAGAATCAACATCGCTTGAATCTGGATTACTCGCTAGCAAATTATTGTGAGTATTTCTTCTAAACACTTCATCATAGAGTGAAGTCATTACAATAATTATGCATTTATCTGAAGAGATTGATGGAAATAGAATGTGAACTAGAGAATAATGAAATTTATAGTATGGTATACATTAAGATTAATACTGTATCTCAGAATAGGCACAAAATTGAATTCAACAAGACCTAGTTGGCTTGCCATAATTATGTTGGATTTCACTGCATTACTTTAGCCTTTCCCGTCCAACGCTCTTTAAAGTAATAAAATTTATGATTCGCTTATGGTTTAAAAGCAAGCCTATTATTTGCTATTAATTTAAAATATACCAATATTTCTTATGGATTCTGAATTAAAGTATTATAAAAGAACACAGTTGGCTAGATTTAATAGATCAAAAACAGACTAATGCCCATAATAGAAATAACCCTTTCAGGGGAGGTTGGCTTTTTTTGAACTACTATAATTATCCAGCCACAAAAAAATCCGACAATTGAATATAAAGCGTAAATGATTTATTGGCTATTATCGATGGTGTGACCAATAATAAATTGTTTCAAATAGGCATATCCAATTATTTTTTATTTTTTTTAAGAGTGCTGGTTCTAGAAAGGGTTAACAAACATACGAAAAAGCAAATTTAAAGAAATCTAACCTCTAACATATTATTTTTTCTACCACATACCCCTTGTGATTTTTTGCTCATTGGCCCTAAACTAATAATCGGTTTCGACGATTTCTATCTGACCAATGATTTTTCCCAACAGTTGAATCGTTAATAAAAATTTTTATTTAACTTTTTATCGTACAACACGCCTTAAAAAAATCGAATTAATGATTCGCCCATGATTTAAAAGAAAATTTATTATTTGCAGCTCTAATAAAATATGCCAATACCTCTCAGCGTCTCGGAATTAATGTATTTTAGATTAACATAGTTGGCTATATTTTGTGGATCAAAAATCATCTATCAATCATAAAAGGTATAAACCGTCCCCATCCAACACTCTTAAAAAGGACTTAATTAATTATTTGGTTATGATTTATAGTTATAATTGTTATTTGTAGATATTTTATATTATACTAATTATTGATTAATTCTCGGAATTAATGCATTTTAATTGAACTAGGCTAGATATATATCAAGGCCAAAAATATTATATCGCTCATGAAAGGGTTGATTAGATTGATTCAGTTGAATAAAAATATATTTTAATAAATCTTTTATAAAATTACATTGTTTATTTTTTATTTATACTGTCTTAATATTTTTTTTAAATAATTTTATTTTAATTAATATTCACACTGTGTAATATCTAAAAATTTTATTTAATATTAATAGTTTAAAATTTGTATTCATTTAAAAATTACTTTTTTTCGTTAAATAGCTAAATTAAAATAGAAGATTAAATTTTGAAAAGTTTATTGCGGTATTCCAACTATTTATATCTACCAATTTTCGGATATTTTATCATTATATCATTAGATTTTTTGAACATATTAACTATTTTAAACTAATGGCGACGCTCGTGATATTCTTTTTTTTTATTGAAAGACGTTTAATTTAGATATATTGCGCACGTTAGTAACCAAATATAGCAATGAAGACATTAATAAAAGGGATTTCATACGCCTATATTAAATTAAACATATAAAACTGAATAAACAAATTTATAGCTAAAAAAAGGTACAGAAAGTGAAAATAGTGATGATAGTTATCATGCTTAAAATTTTAAGATGATTCGAATTATTATCTTATTTATTTATGATATTTCGATGGTTATAATAGTGAATTATAGGAGTTTGAATTTTATTTCGAGCTTTTAAATAGTTTATTGAGTAAATTAGAACCAAATTTGGAACTTGTAGAATATCTATTGACAAGTTGAGAATTTTCGGCTAATACATTTATAATCGGTTTTGGATTGCTTAGACAATTCGAAAAAAAAAAAAAAATCGATGCGTCACGAAAATTTTTTATTAGAAATTGCTTATGTTTCTTCCTCAATCGAGCCAAGATTTTATAAATCAGATTTAAAAACGCTCTAAGCTACTCAAAATTCATAATCGACTAATTCAGGCTATAAATCAAATCCCTTGCTAGATGATAGTACAACTCGACCAAAATTCGTTCACATTATACTTTCGGATGATACCCCGGAGTTAGCAGATAGGGTGGTGATATATATATACCCTATTTAATCGTAGTTTTGATATCGCTCAGGACTAATTCAGAGATCGAGTAGATTTTTCATAATACTTTAAATAGATTGGGGATTTTTTTAGCTTATTAGCGCGCAAAAATGTGCTCACTGAACGTTGGATATTGTTTTTTTGGTGATTAGTACAGAGGTTGAACACCATGTTTTATCTATAGACTTTGTATAAAATTGGTGGTAATAGCACAGGTTAGATGTGTAAGCTTATCACATTGGGGCTTTTTCGATAAAAGCTTTAGTAGGCTATTTGTGCCTACATAGAACTGAAGAAAATCCCAATTAATTTTTATTAGAATAATTTGATACAGATGGTAGGACACGGTTTACCATAAAGATTTTTCCTGAATCAAATCCAATCCTCAATTCATTATTAACTGATAATTTTTTTCTCAAAATTTGTTGACAAAATATAAGTTGTAGTTGAAATGAGTATAACTTTGAATAAACACTAAATTTGGAATATTGTGATTTGTGAAAAGGATGACTAACTTTAGAAATATTAACTTTCTTTAGTTTATTATGATATTTTATAAATCTAAAAATATTAATATACACATAATCAGTTTTAAGTAATATTCTGGGTAAAAAATTGACAGCATTTTCTTCTTTCTTTCGGGGTTATAATAACTAGAAATAGCTTCCATTGATCAGTGCGGATATGGTATCGTAAATTCTGTGTATTTCTATGGCTTTAAGGGATCTAGATTCAGCCAAAAACCAAAAAATTTTGAAATTAAATTGTTTTGCAGCGAGCTCAGAAAGATATGATCCAATATCCAACCTATTTCTTCATAAAATCAATTAAAATCGGACAACTAGAAATCTCATATGGGCTCTCGATAAATATCATCATGCCGGATTTTTAAAAATTTATCTGGTCTAGCTTAAGCTTCTCTAACCTATATGTTTCTTTTGGATAATTTACAATTTCAGGTGCAGAAATAAAATCCGTTATTTGATTCGATATTCTTTAATCTATAAATCAATCTGGGTAGAATCTTACCTGTATTAAATTTAAACTCTTAATTCTTTCAAAATTATAAATTAGATTTCATAATTTCAGATATCTTTTGTTTTGAGGAAACGCCACAGAAATCCCAGGTCAATAATACTCGGTGATTATTTTCCAGGAGCAGTTACTTTCGACTTTTTGATTCTTTAATCACTATTTTAGCTTGTTCTAGCAGATGATGAGAAAAAAAAAGCGTGTTTAATCCGGTAAAAATATTTCTGAATTCCAAATTGGAATCTCTATCGTCACTTTCAGAAGTTCTCTGAATACAGTCTGAGAATCCATGGATATTAGCTTTCAGGGCGGGCAAGGCTAAATTTTGGT
Organism: Smittium culicis; assembly: GCA_001970855.1. Taxonomy (NCBI): domain Eukaryota; kingdom Fungi; phylum Kickxellomycota; class Harpellomycetes; order Harpellales; family Legeriomycetaceae; genus Smittium; species Smittium culicis. Next base: position 8,090 of record LSSN01005064.1, on the reverse strand, counting down.
GATATCGGATCATCTTTCGGAAAGCGTACTCTGAACCAGTGCATTGATATCCTGCAACGAGCTGTATTATTTTTCTACTATCTTGGTCAGATTCAAATCTAGCAGACCAAATTTTTACGATACATTTTATTATTTAAGAGTATTTTTACATTCTGGGATTGAATAAAAATTATTTGGGCAATCAGAATGATTTATTAACCTGCTAAATTAAGTTTAGATTGATTTTAGTTAAACTGAGTGTGGATATTTGTTTTCATGAAAATCAGAAAAAATTCTATTAATTTCCCATCACATATAGTGTGATGCCCTCCAATCTTGTTTAATTGAGGAATGGTGCTTATTTTTTCTTAGTAAACTAAAATTGATCGACACATCTCATTTTTGACATCAGTGCATAAGTAAAATTCGATTTCTGATTTGCGATTATGTGATTATGTGAATTTTAGCCATATTTGAGCTCAATATTGTGGAATATGAATTTTTTTTCCCACCAAAAAATCTCATATTGAATTTTTTGAGATCTTTAATAGCTCAAAATTCTGTTTCTCTGGCATTAATTAGGTCCCTTTAGCAGCTGAAAATGTGATCTTCTATAAGTAGAGTTTCTGGAACACATACTCTTTAGATATATAACCGTTTCATACGAGATTGATGTGAGTAAATCTCAAATTTTGAGTCCTAAGGGTTAGAGAGAAATGATTAATCTAGGAAGCCGAGAAAAATGAATTGAATGGATCTTCTGAATGAAGCTTATAAGCAATTTCAATTTCATCTACGCAGTTTTTTACTGTTTTTCTGCCTCCATTCGACGATTTCTGATCTAGTTTGAAGGCACAATGAGCAAAAATTAGCTGGAATTTATCAACTTTACTTGATGGGTGATAGACTGGAATCGCTTTTTTGATGAATTCAAATACTTTAATTTAAGTATAAGGCCTAAATCATTTAATTTTTTGAGAGCGAAGTCGAATTTAAAGCTTCATTTGTCTTTGTAAATACCATTGAATGATATTTATAGACAAATATTCTTATTTCCTTCAGTCTGTTCGATTACAGAACTGCACAAGAAATTTTAGCAAGCGCAAAAGAGTTCGATAATATCCCAGAAGGCAGGAGATGAAACTAAATTAATTATAATTTCAATTTTTTGTGCAGAATACTCTTGAACTAATTTATATTTGAATGTTTATAAATTCATACTGAAGATCCAAAGACAGAATTTATTCGATTCTGCTGATTTTAATTCAGTTTGAATTTGGTTTCTATATCTTGAAATTACGCTTCACAAAGAAAATATTGAGTTTGCGTATTTTGACGACTGGTATAAGACCTCCAATATTATTTTGTATATAAAAAAATAAAATAAAAAAGACGTAATAGATTGAATCTTGCGGTTTAATATTATCGATTGCTTGATTTCATTTGGTGAAGGCTACTTCTTAATCAAAAATAATAAATTAATCTCGACTCATTTTCAGCTTTTAATATGATGAGTTCGATTTCAAGGATTTTAGGAACGTGAATTGGATACATAATCTCATTAAAGCTATTTCTGAAACCTCGGTTGCCTGTAAGTCTGATAATTTTGATTTCGACACGGTGGCTTCCCCCCAGTTTTGATTTTTTCTGTGGATCTACAGGGACAAATTATCGAAAAAATTTGACTGTAAGTCGGAGAAAATTTTTCTTGAAACGACTTCGGCAAAGATAGCAGAAATGTAATCAGGCGTCGAAGAAGTTTTTTTTCTGTAATATGACTATGGAAACGAATAATTTTATGGATTGAAAAATTGCTTTATATTCGCTTCTAGATTCTTGGATATGAGGTTTTGGACAGATTATTTTTCTATCAGTTGCTTTTTATCCAAATTGAATAGCTCATCTGGTTTTCCAGAAATTTTCATATCCTCGTGTAAGTTTTTGATCTTGTATAGCTTACAGTTGTGACGACATCGCCAATAGAGCTCTAGTTTGCTGGAAAGAATACTTCAGTAAAATCCATAGTGATTATCCTAAGTTTCTCCGAATTATAATATGTTAGTAGTAGTAGATTTACATCTTTCCTTTAACTAGAGAAATAGATATTTTGCTGAAAGTTGATTAGGTTTTATTTCAGAACTGTATTTTTAATCTTCAGAGTTTTTAGAATATGAATTATTGAAATAATATGATATAGACTTTATTTTAATTCAGTGACCTTTTTCGGCTAGCTTATATATGATGAAACATATTTTTATCGATGTTAATAATTATAAGAGCACTGGATATATATTTAAATAAGCAAAATGTATTAATATAGTGAAAATTAATTCTATGGTTCTGTTATGTGCTTTCTATCTTGTAAAATTTGTTGAAATATTCTTTTAAACAATTTTATTTGATCTCTTTCAACTAGAGCTTCATTATTTCCGTCTTTTTCTGTCTTCATTAGCTACAGGTAATATTAATTTTAAATAATATGTTGAATTTGTTGCAAAGTTTTAGAAAATTTTTTACAGTAGAGAACAATGACAAAGAAAATATTAACAGGATAAAAAAAATTTATGTTCTTTAAATTAAACGATTAACGAATTTATAGCTCATTTATCAAATTTTTTTATTCAGTTTTAGTTTTCATATAAGTTTTTAATCAATAATATATTAAATTTTTATTTTCTACTCTATGAAGTATAATAAAATATTTAATTCGATTCACGGGTGTTATTTATGCATAAAAGTACTAAATTCATGAAGAATCGCTCATATCTTATAATATATTAGAAAATTTAAAGCTAATATCACATGTGTTAAAAACCACTGCAATCCCTCAAAATCTTTTAGATTATAAAAATCTAAACATAAAATAAATTTAATATAATTTAAAAAATACATAATATAAATTATGCTCACTAGAGCTTGAATCCACAAATAAATTCATATCACTAGTATAAAACTTTACTTCAGCGAAAATTATCCACAAACAGACCTGATTTTTATCTTCGTCTTAATTCAAATATATCAATACGATTATACTAAATAATTAACAGCATCTTATTTATTTTTAATATCATTGTGTATTTTTAGGAGAAGCGGGGGGGGGGGGTTTATTAAAAAATTTTATTTTTTATGTAAATAAGATATGGAATATTAGCTTTACTAGGCTGTCCAATAGATTTCAATATCTATTAGGAATAGAAATTAAAACTTAGATGGTCACCACGATAATTTTAATATGAAAAAATGATTCTCCTCGAATAAATTTTCATATTAATGATAAATGTAACATTTCAAGAGTGTTTTTAATAATATCAGGATATATATAAATTAATAATAAAAATTAAAAACCTTAAAATTACGTAATATATAAATAATTATTATTTCGATATACATTGGAGCGGAGGAAATTGAAAATTATTCAAAAAATATAATCTTTCGTTAGCTATTCATAACCTAAACTGTGGCAAATTTTTTTGTGAAATTTTAAAAATATAAATGAAAACGCTTTCTAAAATTTTTATTGGTCTGATTCAAAAAAATATTATTAATAATTTTTTTAGTTTTCCCTTTTCTTGCTCCAAAAATATATTAATTAAAAATATTAATAGAATAGCAATAATTTTTATCGAAATTAAAAATGCACTTTATTTTTAATTCGATAACCACGCATTAAAAATATCTTATTTAAAGTATAATAACTTAAATATATATTTTAGATTATCAAAATCTTTAAAATTATGGTAATTCATAACCTACTAGATATATATAAACATTGTATCGAAGCTAATTGTATCAAATTTCGTAAGTATTCTAGCACTTTTATGATTTGAATTAATATAAACTATAAATTTTGTTTGATTTAAAGGTACAAAATTTGAGAAAATTTATAATTTATTAAATAATCGTTTTTTTTTTTGAAAAAGAAAAGAATTAAAATAATATAAAAAAATTAATTTACCATTTATTTTATATATTTCAAATATTTAAATCGTTTAATTTTACCTTACTGAAATGATTTGATTTTTTGATAGTATAATTAGTCCATATATATGCCAAATAATTGCATAAACATATAATATGAATTTAAAAATATACTCCAAAGTATTATTAAGAGGAATTTTTTGCGTTCTAAATAAGGAAAAAATAAAATATTATAGATTCAAAACATTGATTATTAATATGTAAAAATTTAATTCTTCATATAACGTCGGTAAATAAATAAATCAAAGTTTATTATAAAGAAATTTCGATTTCTTTAAAAGAGCGGATTGTGTTTTTATTTTTTAGTATAATTTAAAAATGAAAATTTTTATAATGAATTATATGTATGGGAGATTATTTCGAGGAGCCGAAATTTTTCTATTATACTTTTCCTTCGCTTCAAATTATATATGGTTTTTATACTCAACTAGAATATATTATCAAATGGATTAAATAGATTGGCCAATAAATTCGCCTAATAATTATTATCAAAAAAAAAAACAAGAGAAAAGTGTTCCTCACACTATAAATATTTCCGATATAATAAGTAAGCATTTATTTGAAATACCTAAGAAATATGTACCTTAAAAATCAAAAAAAATACTAGAAATAAAATCATGCTAGAAAAAAATTTTTTTACCTTGTTTTTGATTTTTATTTAAATTTACTAAAATTTTATAGTTTGTATCAAACTATACCACGATAATAGATTCATAAATAATTTTTTAATATTATTATTATGTGAAGTAGATGATGTCATTTTTTTATCGTTAAATTATTTTATTTTTCTTGTTTGCTAAGTTATCTGAAGTACATGACTAGATATAAGTTTCAAAATTCTTTCAGGATGTTGATCAATTTTAATAGAAGATAGTGTTGTAAATTTAGAAAATTTTTAATCAGTCAAATTTTATATAATTTTATAGATTTTTTCTGTTATTTCATTATGAACCTAATAAAAAATTTCTACATTTTAAGTTTAGTGATTGGCTTATTAAATTAAAAAAATTATGAGAGTATTATGATGCCTCTAAAGACAGTTTTATCAAGCCAAAATTATATCTTATGTCTTTAACCAGATATATACCACGGTTTTCATAATGAATTTAAAAAAAACAGCCATTCAATGCTTAAAAAAACTCTAAAAATTATATAAAAGAATAATTCGATACGCAGAGTAAAACGCTTTTTAATGAATTTCTTATAAAAATAACAAATATATTTCTATATATACCAATTAAATTTCTAAAAGCTCCAAATTTGATTCAAAAATATTCAAAAAAAACAATCATAGTTTCAAAGGTTATTCTAAATTTTTCAAGATAAGCGTCAAAGTTCCAAATGTGATTCTAATATCTATAACTGATTTTTCTAGAAATTTACAGATCATAAAATTTTCGTATAATTATAAAAATAAGTGCATGCCGCATAATTAAACTGAAGATAACATTTAAATTTACGATTTCCAATTATTCAAACAATTAAATTAACTTTATATTCTTAATAAATAAAAATATAAAATTTTTATAAGATTTAATTTAGACTATACATACACATATTTCATAAATATATCATTAAATGTACATCTAGCGCTTAAAAAAACTCAGACCATCAAATGCCAAAAGCAAGATCCACTAGCTGGGATTAAAATATCATATTTTCAAACTATATCAATGTAATAAACCACAGCACAAAGACCAAAATAATATAATAATTCGAAATAATTATATGATTTTATAAGTAGTATTATTTTTATAATTTAGAACAAAATCAAGTATAATTTTTATAATTTTTTATATAAATGGGAATTTTTTTTAAACTATCATCTTAGCTAATTTCTTTTTTGAATTAATTAAAGTGGATAATTAATTTATAAATAAGATAAAAGCAATACACTGGCATAATTAAAAAAATACTTGGTTTTATTTGAATAAAATATATTTATTCTTTTTATAGGTATATTAATTTAAACACATTTTAATTCAATTCAATTCAATTTAAAATTTTTAATTATATCATAATTTTTAGATTCAATGTAAATATTAGAAAACTGGTTGAATTATTTATATTTATACTGAATTTTAATGAAATTTACTTGACAGGGTTAACAATTTTATTTGAAAATTTTAGAATAGTATTTAGGTTGTATATTTTAATTCTAGTAATAAAATCTCTCATACTGTGTCAGTATTTTTTTTTAGTAACTTTGTATGATGATTTATACAATTGCATAAAAATTTTATGTATTTTAATTAAAAAAGCCTGTAATTTATGCAGTCTAGCCCCATAACGAATCAATATGTTGGACAATATTAAGGTTCCGATCGAAATGCGCCTCTACAGTAAAATTTATGGGTAATAAACTAGTATATTTACCCCCCACTTTGAACTAAATACCCTCTCAAATCGCAATTTGACATTATGGAGGTTTTTGAATGATAAAAATAGTTTGCAATACACTAGCTGCAAATTAACAAATAAAAAGTTAAAAACTAGATTTCTGTATATATAATTTAATTGGCTTGCTTTCTTTTTAATAAAAAGTTAAAACTTTATTCGATAATTTAATGTTTTAGTTGCATGTTATAAATTATATTTTGGCTCATTTTACAGTCATTTACAAACATAATTGCGAATTGTGTTCTCAGATTGCAGCTGACAATATGCCAGTTTATTTGCAATATAAATAGCCAATTGGTAAATAAAAATTGCTAAATGTTTGAAATTTAATTTAATTAGCCTATAAAATCTACTAAAACTTGCACGTTTAATTTAATTATTCTATAAAGTCTCTTCAATATAAAAGGGGTATGTTTAGTTCAATAAATCAATATTTTTTCGATTTATTTTTAACAAAGAAGCCGTCTCAATGTATATCCACGTTTAAAGGCTTAGTTGTAGTTATAAAAAAATCAATGTTAAATGGAATGAGTATGAAAAGCGTAATTTAGATAAAAAAAAAGTCTCCAGCTGATAGTTTTGTTATTGAAGCGTAGGATATTATTTAGATAAAATTAATGCGTTAATACAAACTTGGTTTATTCTTACATTCTATTCTGAAACAGTTGGAATTCAGAATCAGAGCGCCAAAAATAGTATTTGGTAAATTTAGTATTATACTTAATTAGGCTAGATAAATCAGTTGGTTGGGTTTGGAGATTAAATAACAGTTTTAAAAGTCATGAGGCTCTAAGCAAATAGATAGCTCGGATATTTGGAAATATTCAGTAAAATGCTAGAATTGTTTGCCAATTAGAATTGATAGTAAACATTTGAAGCCGATTTGAGAAATAAAAAAGTTGCGTTATGTTTGTAGTAGCCAATTAGGTATTAATATCTTGGGGGGAAATAGCAATAATTTAAAAATTATAAAGTTATTGGCTGGAGGCGAAGAGAGTTATATTTAGTTTTATAATGGGGGGAGCTCATTAGGCGATATGAATTGTACTTGATAGATTAAAACAAATGTCCACAAAAAGGCCCGAACAGGGTTGGGGTAATTCAGGACTTTTGTTTTGAGCACAATCATTTTGGAGATTTTGTTTGCACAAATGTAAGGGATTTTCCGATTAAATATAGATAAGGTGAGGACAAGAAAGTATATTTGAAGGATAAGAAATGCGCTTGTTTTAGTCTACGGAGTTTGGAGGAAGAGGCGGAGGAAAGGAATCTATTTAGCAGTTAGCTGATACTTTTGTTAAAGGAATTGGAGTTTCCAGTAGAAGAGACTGGCATGAAAAGCTGCTGATTTTTGGGAAAGAGAGTGTATCAATAAAGCTAATTTTTTTATCTGCACTAACCGCACGATTTCAAGTGATTGAATTTATGAGTGCACTCAGGCTATAAAACTCGAGCAAGATGCAGGTTTAAATTAAAAGCAGAAGAAATAAACTAGCTAATACAAATCAGCTAAGAGAATAAGTGCGAATAAACAGCCATGATGTAAAATTTAATTCTCAATGATTATATAATCGAGGTACAAAGTACATCTATGACATAATACATAAACATTATTGGTCAAATCATGAGATTGACATTTACAGATGTTACAGCAAAATTAGCCGCTAAAGTACTAACCATTTAAATGGCCGAAGTATATCCCATGTACACAAATTTCTTTTTAGCAAATAGAC